>VBSM01000316.1:7160266-7191196 GCA_008086735.1 Cheirogaleus medius
TTGTGTTGGTTATCCACTTGTTCTTGCAAGTCATTGAATTTTCTTACGAACCATGCTTGAAATTCTTCTTCTGTCATTTTAGTGTTCTGATTTTGGTTGCTGTCCATTTCTAAGTGGCTGGGGTTGCTCTTTGGTGGTGTGCTTTACATTTGGGTCTTCATATTTCCAGAGTTCCTTCACTGATTTCTTCCCATCTGGATCAGTTTTTGCTTCTTACTTTTAGGTTTTCGTTTGGATAATGACATGCCCTGTTTAGTCTCTGAGCCAGTAGGTGGCGTTTTTGGGTGAGATTCGACCACACCCTGTACGATGAGTCAGTAGATGCCATAAAAGGGTGTGCAGAATGTCCTCCCTGTCAGTAGGTGGCACTTTTTCAGAGGATCAGGCTACACTGCTGTTTTTGGGTCCTGTAACCAGCTCTTGTTCCTCTGGAGAGTCACTCGGGTGGTGGGTGGGGCCCTGGGATTTCTAGGTGTGTCCTTATTCTCCACTTCAGTGAGGGCTGGTCTGAGAGTGAGTCTGGGTGGAGCTGGGTTGGGTAAGCCTGCCCTCAAGCACCACAAATGCTGTTAGCAGGGGTCAAAGTCCTGTTCTCTGCTTCCAGAAAAAGCTGTCAGGGAGGGGCTGGGATGGCCCCAGTCAGCTGGAAAGTCTGCATGTGGGAGTGGGGCTGTCTGAGACCTGCAGTCTGGAGCAGGCCTGGCTCCTTTCCACCCTCCCCAACTCTGCGGCTTCTCCTGGGCCTCTGCCAGCAGGCCAGACATCTCGCCACTGGGTCGCCCTTGCCTGTGATACAGGCCGCGAGTTTCCCTGTGCTGGGTCGCTGCCTGGGCTGGGCACACGGCTCCCCTTTGGGAGCAGGGTTGCCCTCAAGCACGCTGATCTGCCCCTGAAGGCACACACACCTTAGTAGGCTCCTTCCCAATATCCCTTCTGTGCCCCAGGCAATGTGAGACCTGGGTGCGGGATCTAGTCTGAAGGTCTGACCTCTGGGCCCCGGAGTTCAATCCCTGACCCCACCAGGGAGAAGAGTGCCAGTCCTAATTCCCCCATGGGGAGCCCAAGCTGGGTCGATGACTCTCAGCCTCAGGGTCTGCCCTGTTCTCCTAGAATGACCAGGCCAGCAGTGCCTGGGAAGGCTGGTGGGCAGGGAGCTCCCCATCTGAGTACCCCTCAGTCAGCTGTAGGGCTCCAAAAGGGAAGGTCCCGTTCCCTGGAGATGCCTCCAGTTGGTGGCTGTATTGTCTCTCTTGGTAGTCGCGGATAGGGACGGAGGAGGAGAGAGTGCAGCAATGTGGCGCCTGCTGTGCGGTCGGGACTGTGCACATGGAGGGCCCCCGAGGGGGTTGGGAGCCTGGTGCCGCATCCGCTACAGGCTCACCGCTTGCTGGTGGCGGCTGTCTCTGGGCTGGAGTCTGTAGGTCTCTCCAACCGCTGGGGAGCCTGCCAGCAGTCCGAGACGCAAGGGAGGGGAAAGTTAACCGCTCCACCTACCCTTGCTGCTGGTCTGCAAATTGCTGGCTCCGGAGGTCTCTTCTTCCAGTTCTCCTCCGCAACCTCCTCCCGTGGAGTCTCCCGTAGTGTCCGGTACCCCTCCTTCCAACCCCCATCCGATGTATGGTCTTCTGCTTGCTTCTTTCTTCTAATATCTTCTAGAAGCTGTCTTTTCTGCAGAGACACTCTGTCTGGCGGTGTTTCTCGTCCGCCATCTTGCTCCTCCCTCTCTCTTCTCTCTCTTGATTATTTTAAATCTAAACATTGCTGTAATAAAGATGGTGATGCATAATTGTAGTGGTCATCTCTGGTTATTTCTTAATTATATTTTATAATTGCTATTACATAGAGGTTCTATGTGTTTTTTACAGTATAGATCTCCTGCATCAACCAATACTGCTAAAATTCTGTTATTAGTTCTAACAGTTTAACCATAGACTCTCTTGAATTTTTTATGGAGACAACCATATCAGCTTAATTAAAAATTTATTTCTTTCTTTTTTATCTATTTATTTTTCATTTCTGTTTCATATCTTACTGCATTGTCTAGGACATTTAGTAATATGTTGATTACAAGTGTGTTTTTTTAATTTATTGATACATAATTATACACCTTCATGGGGTACATGTGATGCTTTGATACATGCACACAATGTGTAATGATCTAATGAGGGTTTTTAGGATATCTATCACCTTGAACATTTATCATTTCTTTGTGTTGGGAATATTTCAGATCTTCTCTTCTAGCTACTGTGAAATATACTATATATCATTGTTAACTATAGTTAATCTACTGTGGTATCAAATACTAGAACATATTCCTTCTATCTCACTCTATGTTTGTACCCTCTAACCAACATTTTTGCACGCCACCCTCCAAGCAGTTTTAATGGGCATATTTTCTTCCTGATTTCAAAAAGAATGTTTCTTAATTTTACCACTAAATGAAAGCTATTGCTTTAAGATAAATTTTTAAGTGTTAAATTATTCAAACAATATAAATATTTTAAAGCTTTTTGGAATATATTATAAAATTTCTCTTCAGAAAACTGCAACATTTTCCATTATTGTCAATATTTTCGGACAGTGCTATGTTCCACATAATTTTGCCAACCTTAGGTGTGAACGAGATGTGTTTTTATAACCAGATTTTCCAAAGTTATGATTCCTTACCATGTTCATGATAAAAGGTTAAACATTACAGAAAAATAAAACCTCCTTCCCTCCCTCCTAATATTTTCATTCCCATCCTTCAGAGATAACCGCTGCTAGAATAATTTATTCATCTACAGCTATGCATTTAAAAACCATATGTGCATTGTCATAGTAGTTGCTTCAAGAGACATAGATTAGGACATTATTACACAGAGGGAAAAGTAGAAATTATAGCTTCTAACTTCTTGATGGTTTTATATAAAAACCGCATTAGGTCCCCAACATGCTAAAATTATAAAAATTGAAAAATTACTTAATTCACTTACACAATTGAGCATTACCCATTCATCTTTTTGGATGAGAAAACTGAGTTTCTCAGACATGGGAGACTTATATTTCTCAGTTAGAGAATGAGCCATGCAATTGAGGATGTAGACACAATCTCCAAAGCTCCGATTACTGTTCTCTGCTCCTTGGCCACACCTAAACCCTGATTTACCGCAAGAAAAAAAGAAAGTAGGAATCAGCTTCTGCTGACAATTAATCAAGAATGTTATCCTTCTAGGTAGCTGACAGCATATTCCATTTACTTTAAAATAAATGTGAACTTTCCTACTTTCTAAATCCATGAAGCCAGATTTCCTATTTTAAAATATTTCAGAGCATTTTAATTATTGGGCCATTCTTTCTTTCATATAAAAGTCCTTAAAATTACTTTAGAAATCACCTCAGGTTAGGAGGTGTCATTTTTCTCTAACATAAATAGTAGAAACTTTAAAAAAATAAAATTAAAAAACCAATTCTACTCTACCTGCTATACACGGTTTTCCAAAGTGAGATGTTTGTTCCCCAGCTGCATAAATGTAAGTCATAAAAAATACTAAATGTTGACAGCTTTATTTCACCTGAAATTTACATTAGGTAGTCACTGGGCTATGGAAGGTACAATGTCTAGGAGAGAACTCATCAAAAACATAGATATAAAACATATACCTGCCTTTTGTCTCAGAAGGCTGCATGACTTTTATCTCATCCCATAAATAATGAAGGCATCAGCACATTTATCTGCACACAATAACAAATCCCATCCTCCTGGTAATTGTAAAAACACTGAAGCCTGTTATTGACCTTGTGTAAAATATAGGCACGGGACAAAAAGACAAAGAAACTTTTTGTCTGTCTGTGTCCACATCTAGAACCCTATCACACACTTCGAAAACCATTAAACTAAAAGTCAATGATGTGCAAAGGAGGAGGAAAATATATTATTGAATAAAGCAAAACAGACAAGTTAAATCAAAAGATGCATCCATCCATACCTTGTCACTCAGCGTTTCCTATTTTCTCAGCCGAAGTTGTTGTTGAGATATTTGCATTAAAGGAAGGCTAAAAACTTCAGATCTCAAAGCTCTGACTCACACTGTTATTTCTCACATTCTTTCACTTTGCTTACATATTTTGCAAATGAATAGTTTCAATGGTTATATTTTTAAGGGACCTTTCCTGTATTGTTAGAGCACACGTGTTCTGACTGAATTACAGTGAAAATGATTAGCAACTATTTATTGATCACCATTTGCAAATATTTATCACATCCCATCCTCATCACTGCCAGCTGCCATGGGCAGGGCTTACAAACTGCAACACTGTGCATTGCCCTGGAGAGCATGATGTGCATACGTTATGGCAAGAAGACATGATAAATAAGTCATTACGTCCTCCAATGAGAAACATACCGTAAGTATCAGAATAGTTTAGAGAAGGGAGAGATAAATGCAAGCCACGGCAGCAAAAAGAGGCTCCTTAAGAGATGGAGGATTTGAGATGAGGGACGGAGAAGACGACAAAGAATATTTCACAACGGACAAGGTGAAGGCATGCAGTATAACTGGGGAGACGTCTGTGAATTTAATGTGTGTTAGAAGGACAAGATGATGGGAGAAAAAAGGGATGTGAGTTCACATAAGGAACATAGTTAACAATTATTAAAGATCTTCAAATAGAGACTAAATAGATTGAACTTGATTTGAAAGGTGAAGGTCACCAAATATGCAGAGTATGAACTTCAAATTGCCTTCCATAGCAGATGTCAGAATTTGATCAAAGCACTTCACCTCCCTGAAGCCACGTAAAACCCAGGACTCCTCAATTTCTGCAACTTACAAAGTAACAAAACTGGATCATAAGTTTAGTTGACATTTGCCATCTTGGGTACACATGGACATTTTGAACCATAAGCAACAGATGAGGAAAGCAGCCTTAATTGATGGCCTAGAATAAAGGAAGTGGAGTCATTAAATTAAAATATTACCAAAATAATCCAGACAACAGATCCTGTAAATATTTAAATTAAAAGGGCAGGATCTAATGGGAGACATGCTGTAGGATGAGAATAGACGATTCTGCAAGAAAGATGAAAAAGGAAATAACATATTGGAGAGACAGAGTGTTCACTTAAACCAGGTTGAAGAAAAACTCTTTCTTTTATCTAAAATAAATAATTTATCTTCAACTTATTCAATAAATATGTATTAGCAATCTACTATATCATACTATAGGGCTAAAACATTTTTAAACTTTATCTGAATTAATTCTTGTAAAAGCAGGATTAATTTTTTCTTTTTATGAAAGATGAGGATGGCACAGAGAAATTAAGAAGTTTGTTCAAGATTCCATACTCTTTCAGCTGTATCATGCGTCCTCTATTTGAAATAAGAGAAACAAGAGAAAAAATGATTTAAAAAAAATCCTAGCCTGGTTGAGTTTACATTAAAAATATTGATTCTGAATTATAACCAAATTAAAAACTCAGTGTTGTAGAAGTGTTCAGCATGAAACAAATATTTTCACTGCTCTTCTTATTTTGAAAATTAAAATTGCTTTTGTACACTAAGTAGAAAAACAAATCTGTTAAACTTGATAACAATAAACCCAATAACATGGAACTTTAAGACTAATAGTGGATTGAAAAAATAATAATTTCATTTAATAGAGAGTAGTGGGATATGATCAAAGGGAACGAAATAAATCATATGTGGCGTCCTCTTTAGTTTATATAGTGACACGTATGTGTGGATCATTCAGAAAAAAAAAACAACAGAGGATTTTTCTTTGGGTATTTTTGTTGTTGTTATTTCAGATGATGGAACCAATAACGCATACTTTATCACACAAAGGTCAATTCTCCAGTTCACAGTGCCAGAAAATGTGCTTGATAAATATTTATTGACTGAATGACTGACTGGCTGGCAAGCCATTAGGCCAGAGATAATACTTACTGTTCCGGAAAAGATAATTAGCCAAGTAGCTTGGAATAACGTCATTCTTTTTTTCAAAATCCAACAGTTTCTTAACATTTTATTCAGAGTAATTTCTCAGATCCTGCCCATAAAGGATCTCCAAGAGCTGCCCCCAAGCTGACCCCCCAACCTTTCTCTGACTCTGTTTCCACCTTCCCTCTCCCCAGGGTCCCAAGTCCTGTCACACTGGCCTTCTGGCCGTTCTCAAGAGCCAAGGCGCTCATGCCTTACAGAGTCAGCTCTACCTATTCTCTCTGTCTGGAATGTTCTCCCCACGTTCTTTCCCTCTTCATGTTTTCACTCAAATACCTGCTTCTTAAAGATATCTATAAGGAGCACCCTATTTAATTTTGCAACGGGCTGCCACCTGGTACTTCCATTCCTTTTCCTTCGTTCTCCTTCGATGTTTTCCTGTAGCGCTTACCACTTTTTAACATAATACGTAGTTCATTTAATTATTAAATTTATTGGTTATCTTCCTACTATAATTATAAGCTCAATGAAAGCCAGGAATCTTTGTTTCTCTTGTTCACTGATGTATCCCAGCCAGGCATCCATAGCAAGCCAAATATTCAGTAAATAGTTTTTGAAAGAATGAATGAATAAATAATATTAGTGGTAAATAATAATGATTAATGCTTTCTAAGATCATTGAGTGTTAAACTGCCTACTAGGTATGATCACAGTTTTCTTTTTTATATAAGCCTCATAACAATTGCCTGGGGAAATTGAGATTTAGGTTAAGTAATATGCTCAAGGCTTCGCAAGCACTAACTAGTTGTCTAACTACAAGTGTTCAAACCCTCTTTCCAGATTGCTGTGGCTGACACATATAGATAAACATGTTAACTCTTCACTTGTGGTTAAGACATGTCAACATCCAGAAGTGAAGTCATAGAACATGGACGTATTTGCTACAGAAGGAAAGCTCTTTTGCAAAAATGTTGGAATCTAATCAAAAATCTTAATTTTGATTCAAAATTAAAATCAATGTGTTATCGCAGTACCCTGAAGAGAACAAAGGGAATTGTTAAATTATGTGATTATTATTCTTTTCATTAGCTGCTAATAGTGATTATATTCATAAACTAAAAAATGTTCAGAGACATAACTAAGCTTATATCAATTCTTTTATACTCATAGACTGTACAGTGATTTTTGTAATATCTCTTCTATACCAAGGTAAATTATATTTTAATTAAAAAATATTTCAGTCATTATATATTTTTAAGTTTCATTCTGGAGATATGCATATAGAGCTTTTCTGTCATATTATTAACAAAATCCTCTTTTTGCATTGCTGAAATAAGGTGTCAGAGGTCACTTAAAAAGTTTTTAGACATGTCAACCACATTTATTAAGCTCCAATAACCTGAGAAACCCCATAATTATTGAATCCTCTGATAATAATCAGGTATTTAAGAATGCAATCTTATTTTGAGCACAACATAAAAATGAGATTATAGCAAATAGAAAAAAATATCCAACATAAAAATCTCTAAAGTACAAAATTTTCTCTGAAAAAGCAAACAATAACAGCTAGAAGTCTGCTGGAGCAGCTCGCAAAAAATAAATAAAAATAAAAATTAAAGACAACTAGAAGAAAGTATATTTTAATTTGATGCAACTATATAGCATATGGCAAAATGGAGAATGGCTCTCCTATGAAGGGCAATCTTCCCTTTATCAGAGCGATGACAAGCCAGAGATAACTTATTTATTGTTCTTTCTCATTTTAAAATAAAAGAATTGTGACAAGGAAATGAAAAGAAGGTAAAGAGTTAGGCTTCGTTAAATTAAACCAGTGAAGATAAAGATAATTTACAAACCATGTATGTTCCATGATGTTCATTGAAGTAAAAACACCAGGTTTCCTGTTTCCATAAGTGAGGACATTTATTACTGCCTTTGGGAAGGCTACTTTTTCACCTCCACACGGAAACTGTACCAGCTTGACAATATGTTGGAAGGGACTGCTACCAAGGTCAGTTTTCTCCATATTTTTTCTTCTTATCTTTTTTATTTTCATCTTTAAAAATTGTGGTAAAATAGTACACAATTTTAAGGGTATAGTTCAGTATCACTGAGTACATTCACATTGTTATGCAACCATCTCTCTTTTTTATTTTCCTTTACACTTATAAACACATTATTATCCCACCTGCTTTATCAAATCTTATTCACCCAACCCACACGCTAGGAGACAGATTAGGGTCAAGAAGAAATTTCTTAGGGAGTTCTATGACCACATAATTTCAATTTCCTAAGTGAAATGTGTAATACAAGAGCATTTAAGGGCTTGGCAATTCAGACACTTTTACCTGCTTCTGGCTGCCTTTATTTTTGCCTTGTACCCCACCACCATAGCCCAAAGTGTGCTTCTTGGAGCATCAGTTGTAGGGGTGTTTGTAGGTGTTACCCAGAAAACGAGTATGTGATCAAATACATGTAGACCCACTAGATTAAACAAGTTTCCTTTCTGCAAGGTTTCTTTAGAACTGTCACTGGCTGGCAAATTGTGACTCTCTAAGTCAGAGAGGGGGCCCGTAGGTTTTACAAAGATATTTGACCACTGAATTCTATCATTGCTTGGGAATATTTTAAGACTATTTTGCAATAGAGTATGCAATGGGAAAAAAATGAGATTACAGTTCTATAGATATGTCCTTCTGATTATTACAGTGTCTTTTGGAACTAAAAACTTCAAAAAAAATACATTTGGTTTGTTGTTTTCATCATCTTGGAACGAGCTGTCACTTTTCACATGCACCACTTTGTCCTGAACTGCCCACCTGTTTACTGCAAAACTCTGCACCTTTCTGCCAATATGTTCACTCTGCCCAGTGTTTTACTGTTGAAACCTTCCCTTCAGAAGAGGCTATGATAGAAAATATACGACTTAAGTGAGGAGAAAAGAAGTTCATCACCTAAGTCTTAAAAAACATAAAACCAGAAAACCCAGAGCACACTGAAAGAAAGTCTTGCAAGAGAGAAGGCTCAGGAGCTTTGTGTCATGGCAGGATACCAAGAGAGTTCTAAAGAGGTCATATCAGAATGCTCTCTGCACACTCCACCCCAGGGTCAGCATTGTACATACATTAGCAGAGAAGGATAGATCAATATTTTTCCTGTTTTGTGCTGTATTCATTTTGTCCCCCACTCCCAGCCCAATCAACCAGTACTTTGAAGAAGAGGTTGACCCCCACAGACCCCAGGAGGAGATCAGGGTATTCAGTCCACTCTGACTGAGGGTGAGAACAGATCTCAGACCCCATCCAGGGCCAACTGCTCAGAGCAGAGCACATCAGCCACCCTGCAGGAACGGTTTAGGATTACTGGCTTCTTTCTTAAATTTTCTCCTGCAAAGTCAACACTGAGCCTTCAACAATTTGATAAGAAGAAGATTCTGGGGACTTTCAGGCTGGACCTGGCACATATTGTACCATTGGAAATATTTTAGAGCTGTTCCATGGCTACGTTGTGACTACAGGCTCTCTATGATCTTGTAATGTGCTTCATGGCCTCTGATGGATTTAAATCCATATAGCCCCTATTGGTCATCTCAAAACTGATTAAATTAAAGTCTTACACGTATCTTTCCTTCTCCATCCTATTGTAATAGAGTAGGTTATAGGTGTTTTGTGCTCACCCATTGATCAATATCCCTAGAAAACTAAGATGTTTAAGCGCTACATTTTCCTCTAATGGATTCATCCACACGAACTCTATCCATCCTAATATGCACAAAGAACAGACTGAAAACTCTGGAAGATGGAATGCTGTTTTTCTCTGTGCCAACTATTGATTTCAAACAATCCATCAACACTTCTTGTGGCAGCGAGCCCCGGGTCACCGGAATGCTCAGGTATCTTTGTACATCAGGCTTGTGTCATTTGAGACTTTTTTGTAGCTCAGCTCCTCTCCAATCAAGGTTTGCCCACACTCTCAGCATGTTTGTTCATCCTTGTGCCTTCTGCGGAATGTCAAGTATGACATTCATTTCCATGTGGCTCCTAGCTAACGTCCACATAGTGTCATGAATTTTTTGCCTACTCCCAATTCTAGACTTACAGCCTCTTGAAAAGCCAAATGCAAATGGCTCCCCTTTGCTTTGTTTGTCAGATACAGAATGATGTTACTTTCACTAAATACGATTTTTCTTTGTCTATCTTTTCATTAAGTCCCAATCTGCTCTGTTCTTACAAGAACGACTTGCCAGTACAAGAAACTGTATGCAAGGAAAAAGGATAACTCAGGCATCACCTTTGTGATTTAAACTACAATAACCTACAAAGAGCATCAAATTTAAGAAAAATATCCTGCCTTTTATTAATATAATGCTTTGTTTAGTTCAGGCTAATAAAAACACTTTATCTTTTTCTATAGCAAGGGATGATAGAACTTTTAAACAGGGTTTTAGACAGAAAAAAAAGGTAGTACTCTGTAAAAATTTTTCTGAATAATATTAATAAAGAGAAACATGTTATTAGTGAGAACTCATGTGCGTAAGTGATAGAAATCCAACTCAAACAAAGTTAAATGAAAGGAATAGCTTACCTTACTTATAACTGAAAATTCAGTGATTAGAAACAAAAGAACTTGAGTATCTTAAGTTTTTAATTGTGCTTCTCATTTCGTTTTTATCCCTTTATCTTTAGGCTTATGTTCTTTCTATGTTATGTTACTCTCTCTCTTTTTTTCCGGGAGATGGTCTTGCTATGTTGTCCAGGCTGGAGCACAGTGGTTAACTATAGGCACAATCCCACTACTGATTAGCATGGGAGTTTTGGCCTACTCTGTTTCTAATCTGAGCCAGTTCATCCCTCCTTAGGCAACCTGGTGATCTCCTGATCCTGGGAGGTCACCATGGTGATGCGGACACCGATCAACATAGCATAAGACATCCCCAAAGTCCTGGACTCAAGCAATCTTTCTGCTTCAGCCTCCTAGTAGCTGGGTCTATAGGCATGCCTTGCCCCAGGGGACTATGTTATTCTTAATCTTTTCTACTGTGAAACTGTTGAGTCATATAGTTGTAGGCATAGAAACTTCTTTTTTTCTCCAGTTAAAATCATCCCAGTCTCAAGGCTAGAAAAAAAGCATCTCTCCCCATAGAGCCATCTATGAAGTCTCTGAAATGTATTGTGATTAAGTCTCCCGGGTTCTGCATCCATTCCTGAGCCAATCGCTGTGGTTATTCAAGAGAGAGAGAGAGAAATCAACTACCCTATCAAACTACTTGAGGTAGAAGTAGAGGCACCCTAAAAGAAAGGGAATGATGTTACAAAGGAGGCTGAGCTGAGAAGGGGGGAAAAAAAGGTAAAGAAAGGTTTTAATCATGTTCTGAATCCCAGCTAAAGACCAATGTTGGAGAAGGTGGAAATTTCCCCCAGCACAGTAAAATTACAAGGAATATAGAAGAACAAACCAACAGAGCATCCATTCCACAATGATAGAGACTATATGGAATTCCTACTTGCAGCCAAAAGTTGCTAACAGAGAAGTTAACCTGGGGTTACCCACCCTGCTTTTCATGAAAGCTAAAATGCATGTGTGTACACACGCGCCAACACGTGAGTCATATTCAATGTATATAATAAAATCTCAAGGGATAAATAACTTCTCCAGAGTTTAACAGGTGCAGGATTCTTGATCCTAGTAGTTTTATTTTATCCATTAGAGCAGTGGTCCCCCACCTTTTTGGCACCAGGGACCGGTCTCCTGGATGACAATTTTTCCGTGGGCCAGGGGAGGGGGAATGGATGGTTTGGGTATGATTCAAGCTCATTGCATTTATTGTGCATTCAAACCTATTTGCTAATGATAATCTGTATTTGCAGCCACTCCCCAGCACTGGCATTGCTGCATCAGCTCCACTTCAGACCATTAGGCATTAAATTCTCATAAGGAGCGTACCACCTAGATCCCTCGCATGCACAGTTTACAGTAGGGTTGGCTCTCCTATGAGAATCTAATGTCACTGCTGATCTGACAGGAGGCAAAGCTCAGGCAGTGGTGATGCCAGGGACAGGGAGTGGCCATAAATGCAGATGAAGCTTTGCTTGCTGACCCACTGCTCACCTCCTGCTATGCAACCTGGTTCTAACAGGTCAGGGACTGGTCCCAGTCTGTGGTCTGGGGGTTGGGAACTGCAGCGTTAGAGAGCATTGTTACTCTTTAACTCTTTCCTACCCTTAGCAAAAAAAAAAATAATAATAATAATAATAAGCAAAAGGACAATTGTACCAGTCTTTGCTTCCTCTGGCAGATCTTCCCATTTCCACAAAAAGATATTACTATCCTCCAAATTTCCAGAACGCTTAGTTTGTACCGTTCATAAAAGACTTAACACATTCTGTTTTGAATTTGAGTTAATCATTACATTTTCTACATATCCTGTTTGGAAAATTTTTGAATAATATCTACTTAAAGGACAACAGCAATGATAGTTAATTCTGAGCCATTACTATGTCAATTCATAGGCTAGTTATATGTGTGCATGCATGTGTGTGTGTGTGTGTTGCATGAAACACACTTATGAGAGGGATTTGTCTCATTTTTAGATGACAAAACTGTGAGTCACAAATATCCATGGTGAACAGCTAATGAAAGATTGAGATAAGTTTTGAACCCTCATATGTGTTGCCCCAAAGCTTCTGAAATAGTTTGGAGGGGGTGCAATTAGAGAGAGACCACTTAGATGGCCATGGCTGTAATCCAAGAAGAAAGCAGCCTGGACTATGGTAATGGCAGTGAAAATGGAAAAAACTAGATGGATTTGAGGATATTTTAAGGTGACATCAACTGATATTGATGTGAAGGTTGAGGTCTGCTCCATCCATTTATGTTTCAACCCTTTGGAAGAACTTAGAAAACACACTCTGGATGAGACATGAAAAGTTGGGTTGGGTAATACAGTAAAGCTATTCTGAGTATTTATACTTGTCCTACCTTTGACCCTTCCCTGAAAGTTTGAGCAGCCACTGTCTTAAGAGAGCATGCAGGAACTTTTGAGAGAGAACGGACTTTGGATGTGCCATTCCTTCAGGCTCAGATTGAGAGGCAGGGTAGTGGGGAAGGAGTCTTTGAGAATTAAGCAATGAGTCATGTTCGGGAAAAGAACTTCAAAGACAGAATAGAAGTTTCCCTATCTCTATTGACTAGAATACCCAGGAAGGCTTGTGAGTCACTGGCCCAGACTGACATGAATTTGCCTATTACGTTCACGTCTACGTTGCCTGCGAATATGCAAACACTCTCACTGAAAGACGTCTAACCCTTTGAATGATGACTGTAAATTTAAAGGCGCATTTTACTTATTGGAAGGCATTAATCACTTTCAACTGTATTAATGAATAACTAATTAAGGTTGGGGAAATCTTGTTAAATTTTCAAAACCAAAATTAACTTTTATAGGACAATGATAACTCAGTCATCCATTAAAGTGGTAGTAATTGTCTATTAGTCTAGTGTCATTGTAGTACCAGAAAAAGGCCTGAAGCTAAATGGTTTCTATTCTGGGGATCATTTTCAGATTAGAGATGAAAAAAAATAAAATAGAAGAATTTGAGTCATATATGTACCAAACTAAATTCAAGATTTCCAGCAGCAATATAAAGTGTAATATATTTCCCTCAATATCCATCTTATTCCTCACTCCCTTTCTACATCTTTCCTTCCTTCCATTTCCCCCCTTCTGTCTCCCTGCCCCTCTGTTCTACTATTTTCCTTTAATTCTTTTTTTTTTTTAACCTTTCTGTATGTTCTTCCCCAACGAATCCAGCAGAGGGCGAATGTTCTTTGTTTAAATTTTATAAGCCTTCATGAAAGTGAGTTCTGAAACCCTTCTTTTCTCTTTCTGCATGAGATAAATACTGGATATTACCACTTTCCTGAATCCCTAAGTGTTCTTTTCTTCTCTTGCAGTTCCTTCTAGTTAATAAGCCAGTGGTGAACACATCAAGGGATAATGATCTCTCTCTCTTTTTTCATTAACAACCTGTTTGCTGTTTCTAAATAAAAATGTGCTCCATGAGACATATTTTTAAAACCAGTTAAAAATGAAGTAATCTCCATGTCTAATTTTATTTCTCTATAAAACTCATTCCCCTAAATGTGTATGTAAGCATCAAATAGTAAAGTTAGAAAATCTCCTTGTATCGTAAACAAGGAGAGACAAAGCAGCATTAAAGAAGTAGTTGTATTAAAGCACATAGAAATTATGGCTCAATTTTAATCAGCATAATGTGGTTGCCTTGTATTTATGTCTATGAGCAATAATTTTACTTATGCAGGGAGAGGTTCTAGAAGATACACTGTGGAATTACATGCAAAGTTGCCAGAGGCTTTGGGTCAACAAACTTCTCTTTTATCTTTAAATTAGAGAAAATGCAACATGCCTTCGGTGTTTCTCATTAAAAAAATAAAAAATAAAAAATATTAACTCATTTGGAGTGAAATCACTTTTAAGTTTCAGTATTTAGTCTATTGATATCTTGGAACACTTGCTTCAATTCAAAATGCTTATTAGGAATTTGGGTAGTAGTTCTTTTTTTATTTTCCCTTAGTTATTTGTTAGGTAGTTGGTTGGTTGGTTGACTTATTTTGATGTCATGAGTGCACATGAAAACAGTGTCTTTCATTTTTAACTGAAGAGAAATACAGAGTGAAAAGCAAAGCTCGTTTGCTCATTCATTGAATAATAACTACTGAGCTTCTACATACCTGCCAAGTAATCCCCTGGTGATGGTTATCCTGCTACAGAAATGGAGAACACAGTCCTCTCCTCTTGAAGCTTTCAGTTTTAATTTCCTCTTCAATCACCAATTTCATGCAAATGCTTTCATACCATTTGATATCCATTTTTATGCACACACGTTCTTTCTGACATATGTATGTATTTTTGCATAAATGGGATTTGACTATTTATGTTGTGTGTTCAATGGGATTTGTTCTTCCCTTGCCTCTAGGCAAAATCTTGGTTAACTTCATAACACTTACGGTCACTTTTAGGTAATATAAATAGTATAGATTTAGAAAGTACAAATAGTATGCAAATAGCCTAGAGTTAGAAAGTACGCTTTCTCATTTCATAACCAAAACTCAAAGGTTGTTTTAAAGTTCTAGCTTGTGTAGTAGAGGGAAGGGGGGTGTGATTGGGTTTTCCATTCTTTCTTCTTTGAGCAGCTTTGCTCCTCTCCCAGCTTTGCTAACTTGAGTTTCTGGCCCCTGATGGGGTAGGGGTAATAGAGAGGGCAGGAAAAGAGCTAAGGGGGACCATAGAAAGTTCTTAATTGATGGATACTGCAATAAGGTGGGATTGCATTTTCTCTATTTGGCAGATATTTAAAGCAGATTCTTGCATGGTGCTTTGCATGAGTTCTGCTGGAATTTCTCATCTTTTAAATTAGAATCCGGCAGTTCATCTCCACCTCCTTCTGCTTTCTTTGTTCAACCTTCCTGGACAAGTCTTGACACACTCTACTCAGCATATTTTCAGAATATGACCTAGGTCCTAATCACTCATGGATCCTGACACACTTCTCTGACACATTCTGGAAGAGCAAACAATTCCTAACGCAACAGCAACTTCTGTGGCTCACCAGCTCAGCAACTTGCAAGCTCATCGCTCAACCACGACATTTCTCCAGTGAAATCAGGCACAATTGTCATCTCCAAATGGAGTGGACACTTTGTGGGCTCTCTCCTTTTGATCGAAGTAAAGCGCTTCTCAGGAGCCTTGAGATGAGGGGGGAACACTCTGTATTTTCTTAGCAACAGGAGCAGGTGGGATTTTTCAGCACAAAAACAGTTTCCTTCAGATATCCTCATCACAAATAATTCCTCAGTTCTTTATTTCTCTCCTTCTCGCATCACCTGCCCAGATCCTTTTATGAATGATGTGGTTTGGGAATTTTGATTTGATATCTCACTTTGGAATGTCTCTTGCATCTTAGATTCATCGTTCAACCTCCTAGTTAAGAGTGGTTACATAAATACTGTCTTCCTAGGCTTTAATTGGTCTTTTTTTATATATTTTTGTCACACCCATTCTTAAAATTTTTATGCAGTCAAATTTCCTAATCTTTTCCTGGATGTGTGTACCTTATTCAAGAAGACTATCCCTAGCCAAAGATAGTACACATAACCTTCTCTCTTTTTCACTAAATCTTTTACTGGTTAGTTTATTTACATTTAAATAAGTAAATATAATTAAATAAATGCTGACTTTATCTAGGGTTTATTTTGATGTAATATAGGTGGTCTGATTTTAGATTTGCATCAGTGGAAAGCAAATTGGTGTTGAGATGGCCATGCGTTTCCCATCAATGTGAAATGCCATCCTTATCACGCATCTAACTCCTGAATAGCATTCAGATCTGACCAAGTCAATGTTGTTTCTCTCACTAAATGGTAAGCGTTCTGTATTAACAAAGGCCAGAAAATTAGTTACTGACCTGAGTAACATCTCTGTTTTACATGTTTCCATGAGGTCTACAGAATAGGCAGTAGTCAGTATTGTAACTGCCTTACCCATATCCTGGGATTATTATGAGCCTAAAAATAAAAATTAGACAATATAGACAAAGGCCTTTTGCAAACTATAAAATCATTTACAAAATTATATATTATTCTTTTTAATCTTCTTTTATTTTAAAAAAAATTTGACAGAAAAATCCTGAGTGAACTGTCATTGTAAAACATAGCCCTAATTAAACAAGTCTCAGTCCATTTCCAAACATTACACTCAGTAGGACGGAAATTACCCACTGCAAATTGCTCATTTTAAAATTAGTTTTATGCAAAGATATTATGTATGACATACTATTTCATTCCAAAATACTATATAGTTTAACAAATGTCAATTCTGTACTTCTTTGACATTATATCTACATTTGGTTTGGAATGGCAAAAGAAAAAAAAACTGATTTCAACAAATTTGTCTCAAATTCAGCTGAGTCTGCTGAGTTGTGATAATGGAATGCCATGATGAAATGACACAAATATTGTTATAGCTGCAATAAATAGGATCGTGTTTTTCCCTCGGGAGAAAAAAAACAGAGGCTAGCAATATCAGAAAATTTTATTTTTGTCAGTTTCATTCTGCAGGTAGCTTTTGTATCATTTTATATTTTAAAATACAATGTACTGAGCAGTTCTTATCAAGCCCAATAGTTAAAAAGTGCAATAATACCAATTTCTTTTTGGTAAGCTACTTTGAAGAAAAACTATGCTTAGATTAAAAACATAATGACAATATACCCACAGTGTGCCAGCCACTTACCTATCTAATAACAAATCTTTGTAAGGATGAAGACTTAATTAAAAGCTACATAGCAATCTGTTACCTGGACGTTTGAGGTCAGGTGTGGCAGATAAAAATGCAAAAGTTCTTTTACCATATGCTTGAATTACCATGTGGTTTCAGGAGGAATTTATTTGACTGGTGCTTGCATATGTTACAAAGGAAATACAAGTTTGGGTTTGGGAAAGTCACATGGTCAGACCTGGCTCTTCAATGCTCTCGCTTGAATGAAGGTAAAAGTTCAGGCAGTACTGAAGGCATACTGCTTTGATGATTATAGGAAGAAAGGGGTAAAGATAGTAGACAAACAGATGCAGTCCCAACTTATACATATTTAAATCTGACACATTTTAATAATCAAATAAAATTTCTAACTTTTTTTCTTTCAAGGAAGCAGAAAGCCCCTCAATTTATATTAGGTCTTTACTTGGACAAGGATAAATGAGAGACTCATGCTTTGAAGAACCTTTGGCCTGACTCTGGAAGCTGTTCAGTGGGCTGTTCTCAGCCCTCTGCACACACAGCAGCTGTCTGCTTGTCTGCCCTTCTGTCCACTGTGTTCCAGCCACAGAAGACCTGCCCTCGGCCCTCCTGCACAGCCAAACTCATGGATCTGGCTCGCATCGATCCTGCTGTCTCAGAAGTCTTGCAAAGAAGCATGCAGGCCAGAGACTAGTGCAAAAGCAGTAACCATCAGAAAGATATACCAACCATAAAAGCAACGAACATTTTATTTATAATGCATTTAATATGTGTCAATGATTGTGCTAAGTGTTGTGTGTGAATCATCTCAGGTAAACCTCACAACACATTTTGAAGTAGGTACTCTTATCACCCCTTTTTTGGAAAGTGAGATACAATCCAAGATGACACAACTCATAAGTGACAGAGTGGATAGAAAAGGCTGGACCTCTGCTCTGAACCCCTGAGTTCTCTGGCTTCCCCCACGTACTTTGTAACTGGGTTGAAAAAGGGATGTTACATTACATTGCAATACTTCTGTATTTGTTTCAAAGGACAAGGAGGTCCAGGACAGAAACTTGGTAAAATGCTACTTCTCTGAGGACTGGGCCAAAGGCAAGAGTAATTGTGGCACTCACCTTGTTGAATGAAGAGGGGTGAGTAGCAAAAATCTCCTTGGAGAGTCCAATGAAACTAAAAAAATAAAGCTTCTGCCATCATGCCCAGGCATTATCATGGTCATGTTGCATGGCTTCCATGATACTTCATAAAAGCCACAGACTCTAAGTTAACTTTTTCAGGCCCAAATAAGAAGTTTTCAGAGGCATATCCAATTTCACAACGAAGGCTCAGTATCCACGTTGAAGAATGCTGGAGATTGAATTGGCACCAAATTCAAGACAGATTTGCAACAACTTTTCAGTAACCACTTAAACTGAGAAACTATCTGGAGTAATGTTTTGCAGCAAAATAAAAACAAGAGGAACAGAGGATGAAAAGATCTGCAAGTGACTTTTTCTCAAAATGCATACTTCTGAAATTTCAATGAGTGATTCAACTGAAAAGGCAGCATTTTCTTGATCCTTTCAGTTCTAATGAGCTAAGACAGAATTCAGTCATTAGAATTTATCCATTCATCATGTATTCATTCAACAAACATTTTTTGAGGGCTTGCTTGGCACCAGACCCTTTTTTAGGTGCCAGGAGTTAAATTGTGAACAGGAGACAGAAATTCTCTGCTTTTGTTTTATGAGATTATATTGCAAGTAAACAAGTAAATAACAAAACAATATCATATGGTGGGTGACATGGAAGATCACAATAAATACAGGGCACTGATAAATAATGGCTGGGGCCCTAATTTAAATAAAGCAATTAGAAGTGGGGCTATCTGTGGAGGTCACATTAAAGTGGAGACTTGATGGAATGAGCCATGGGGAGGTCCGGAAGAAGAGTATTCTAGAAAATGAAAAGCTCTTCTGAAAAAGCGCTGAGGTGAAGACACAGAAGCAGGAAGTGTTGCTGGGGTTTAATGAGGGAAGGGTGTAGCACAGCAGATGAACTGGAGGAATAGACAGGACCAGACTGTGCCTTGGCACACTGATGTCCAGGGTCAATGTTTGCATTGGGCCTTAAGTACCATATGAAACCACTGGAAGGTTTTTAAAAGAGGAATACTATAATCGATTGTCCAAACCAGCATATTTTCCAGAAAGAAATGTGTTTTTCCTAGTTAACATATCAGGACAACAGACATAAACAGGAACCACCCTGAGAAAAGTGGGACATATCATCTTCCTAGTTTTAAATAGGTGAGTCTCGATCTGATGACAATTTTTAAACAATTGCTCTGAGTGTTGAGTGAGTGGTCAATGGATTTTGGGGGAGTAGGAATGGAAGCAGGGAGAATAATGAAAAGGCGTTTTCATTAGCCAAGAAGTGAATGAGTGGCAGCTTTGATGAGGTGTGGTCGTAGTGAAAATGTTATTTTATTAAACAAATGCGTATGTACCAGACAGCGAGTGGCATACTTGGATATAGAGGCAATAAGACTTGCCATCGGAGTGTGCAGCTAGGAAGTTCTTAGAGATGAGGGCCAATGGAGAGAATGGAATGACTCCTAGTTTTCTGGCTTCAGCGATTTGATGGTTACAATTGCCATGTCCAGAGATTTGGGCTAGGGAGCATCGTGGTCAGGTGCAAACAGAGTTCTGTTTTGTTCACAATAAGTTAGCAATGACTACTAGACATCCAAGTGGAGATGTCAAGTAGTCGATTGACTTATGAGTTTGAAATTCAGGGTAAGACATGACTGCATGACTGGAGATATATATTTTGGGGTCATTGATCTATACATAGATGGTGTTATTGCTTGTGCCTCATCTTTGCCGTCCTGACCTTCTCTGAACTTTGGGATTCATAAATACATCGAAAAGGTCAAAGTCATGCTCAAGTACAAGGTTCCTCAGAGTCTGGCCCTCCAGACAGTCAAACCAGAATAAGCCTCCGTGTTTGCAGATAATTCGGCTAACACTGAAGTCTCATTCTTAGTGGCAGATACTTTATTTGAAAAGGTATATGGTAGAGACATGGGCTCTGCATTGTGAACCAGTTCCCTAGGGATCCCGATACCCACTAAGGTTGTGAAGCGCTGCTTTTGCTGTTACCATGGTAACATATGAGTAGTCAAAGAGGCAGAGAGAAGCAGGTAATTATTCTGCTCTTGCTGACAGTTTCTGATGACGGGGATACGGTGGAGGTGGGAGAAACATTGTACTGTATCTTCCCTTAGTGTCTTAATTCCATTATCATCATTATTCTAGCTGTTTATTTAAAGCCCCTGTAATGTTATTGTGACTGCTTTATGTTTTACCTTAATGCAATGCAGTGTAACACGGTGGTTCTCAAAGTTAGCATATGGAGGAACAACGGTAGTGGCTTAATAAAAAACGTGGATTCCAGTGAGAAATTTGAATTCACAGGTTATCTTTGGAATCTTTATTTTTAACTAGCACCTGATTAGCTAAGTGATTCAGCACAAATTCCTGTTCTGAGTTTTTCCCCACGTGAAAGCTTCCAATCACTTAATGGGTAAGCCTCTATTATTTGGGCATGTTCATGTACAGTATTTGATTTACCTTACATTGCAGCTCCAACTGTTTGTTCCCTTTTTATGTTCAATGAGACTAATGAGAGTAAACAGCTGAGCTGTACATTAAATTTCTGAAAATTAAAAAAAAAAATCAAAGTTCATTTTGTTGCATAGGAATCTGACCATATTCGCAGGAAAAGAAACAATCTTCCTATTAATCTTTAAGTATATTTTCCCCAGATGTGTGGATGCAGAAAAGATCTTCTCAAGTAAAATGTTTAATTGAAAATATTTTTCAGCACATCATGATAAGTTGCTATTCAGTGTTAGCTTTATGCCTTGCAAACGATTTTTCTAATTGTAAGCATTTCTGAAATTCTGAAAACATAATAAACCTGAACTGATTATCCAAAGGGAAAAGATAAAGCCAAGATGGAAATAAACTACTTGATATAAGTGGAAAATTATACTTCATTATTTATTTTTTTTCTATTTTTAGGAGCTCTATCATTTGAAAAGCTTTTACATATCAGTTATCAATTTGTTCCTTATAGTAGCCATGTAACGTAGGTAAGGGAGGCAATTATCAATTTTATTTTATAACCAAAGCCCTAAGGAAATAAATGACTTGCCCAAGGTCTTATACAGTAAGTGCTGGATCAAAGGCGTAAACTCAGGCCTTTTTTACTCTGGGTTTGGGATATCATCCCCAATACCTGAGGAGTCCTGTCAAAATATATGTGAACAATCTTTTCTCTGATACTTTGAGTCAAGTTCTTCCCTTGCTTCCTACTTGTTCCAAATGTGTTTATAAACAGCCTTATGCGAGCTCTTCTGAGATTATCAGTCTGTTTTCCAATAAAATTAGGAAGTCTATTCTTCATGACACTTTTGATGCAATAGACTTAAAACACACCTCAAACTGGCTCAAGCAGAAATGGGAAGGCAGCAAGAATTTATTTTCTCACATAAATGAAAACTCTAGGAATAGAAAATCTTCAGGTACAGCTGGATCCAGGACATCAGATGATGTCATCAAGACCAGGTCCTTCTCCAGTGCTTGGCTCTGTTCTTCTCTATGATGGAGCTAAAATCTCTTTTCCTGGTGGGCTCCACGTTTCATCTCTAAATTTCCATGTTCAGGAGAGGCAGGTGTTTCTTCCACGGTGTTCCAGCAAAGACTCTGGATTTACCTTGGATGAACTCTGATCCATGGCCGTGGGGTCATTGGTGGCTGTCGCAATGCTCTGACAGCTGAGGTCTCCTTCCTAACCTTGCCAGTCAGTGGGCGGCTCCAACCCACTACACACAGATAGATATCCTGGAGGAAAATTCAACTATGTTCACTATGTTAGGAACTACAAAGAGCATCTAGCTTAATTTTCTTCTCATTTAGTATTCCCTGAGAGCTACAGGATCTTAGCTTATTTTATCAACATGAGAAGAATTTAGGAGTTGTAGGAGTTGGTAGTGTTAGTAGACTTTTGATTGCTGGTGGTCTATGTGGAAGTGGTTAGACCAAATATTTATAGATTAACTGACTTTTCAATTAGTTTATCTCTATTTAAATAGGTGAAGGTGATAGGATAGCTGGAATTTAGGAAGTTTTGGAACATTCCAGAAGCTCTAATGCTTTGAACTTAGACTGTGAAGGGCTATTAAAGTCAGTCATTGTAATAAATTTATTATACTGTAGTGCTTGTACACATCCAATGACAGACAGAGCTCTGATTTATGGACAATCATACATTATGTATCAGCTATAAAAGAAGTTTTATGGTATTGCACTACATTTCAAGAAAATAAAAATTCTGGCAAAGAGGATACTACACTAAAAAAAAAAATCTCTAGTTTATGATCAACACCTTATAGTTGCTTCCAGCAATCAACTATGGATTTGTGTTTAGATTCTCACAAAAGCAAATGGAGACATCAATAGTAGTTTTCAGAAGCGCAAGTGGTATCTAGAAGGGAAAAAGCTTTTAGATCAGAAAAAATTGAGTCAATTTTTCATTTTAAAATCATGGAGTTTTTAGTGTTACTAAACCCTAGAACCACCCTAACAAAAGAACATTAGGCCTAAGTAAAAGTGCATCTTGTTTTTTCAGTGGGTTAGTAGAGAGGAAGTAAAAGAATCAGAGCCACATTTAAAAAATTATGAGTATTAGAGAATAAATACTTTCAGATAATACTGACATAAATCTGTAAATATTAGGGGTTTCCACCATCCTTAAAAAGACAGGAAAACTGAGAGTGATACCAAATAAAAATAGCCTCTGTCACTACAAATTCATTGCTGAGCAAGTCATCACATTTGAAAAATAAAAACAATTTAGGCCTCCATAAAATATATTTTCCTGGATCACTAACTTATGCCAAGTTCAAATCCAGCAAGTGCTCAAAGGAAATCTCATACTGCTATTTGTAGTTATTTTTGAATGTAGGTAGAAAGTAATTTTTAAAAAGAAGGGGTCATTGTAAGAATGCCTACTTTGAATGCTCTCAAATTCACAAACATAATGTTTTCAATGTGAAAAGGCTTCTCACTGATATAAATATACAGGTGGCCCTTGAAACCAACATGGGATTGAATTGAATAGGTCCACTTGTATGTGGATTTTCTTCCATCTCTGCTACCCCTGAGACAGCAAGGCCAACCCCTCCTCTACCTCCTCCTCTTCTGCAGCCTACTCAACTTGAGGACGGGGTGAAGAACTGCTGATCCACTTCAACTTAATGAATAGTAAATATATTTTCTTTTCTTTATGATTTCACTAATAGCATTTTGTTTCCTCTAGCTTACTTTATTGTAAGAATACAGTACATAACACATATAACACATAACATGTACAAAATATGTGTTAATCAACTGTTTGTATTATTGGTGAGACTTCTGGTTAACAGTAGGCTATTAGTAGTTATGTTTTTGAGGAATCAAAAGTCATACATGAATTTCTGACTGTGCAGGGGTTGGTGCCCCTGACCTTCCATGTTGTTCAAGGGTTAATTGTGTGTGTGTGTGTATATATACGCACACACGTATATGATTAAATGATGCATTAGCATGCATTTCCTCCATGCTAAATGGTAAAGAGAGCTAGATATTCAGGCAATAACCTCCTCTTTTCTTCCAGTCTTCTCTCACTCCTTCCTACTTTCTTCCTTCCTTTCTTCTCCTCTTGTTTTCAAATCTTTCTTTTATATGTATATATACACACAATACATATATATATATAAAATTCTTTCATTCAACAAATATTTATTGAAACCTTGTCTAGCAAATCAACCAAGTAATGCATATTCAATCATAACACAATATATTTTCTAGAAAGTATTTTGATGCATTTTTTTTCTGCTCATAGGAAAATATTATAGCATATGGCTGGAGAGTAAAAGTAGCCAGAATGTATGGTTCAACATATTGCTTTAACTTTTTATTTGGAAATAATTCCATACTCACAAAAATATAACAAATTTACAAATAGTTATAATAGAGTGCAAAGAATTTCATTAAACTTTTCACCCAGATTCTCCAAATATCAGTATCTATATATCAATATTTTATCCCACTATGTTTTCTCTATTTTTTTCTGAAATGTTTGAGAGCAAGTTATAGACATGAGGCTGCACTACTCCTAAATCTTTCAGTGTTTTCAGTATTCCTTAAAAACAAAACATTTTCTCATGTAGCCATTGTATAATTATTAAACTCAGGAAATAAACATTAAACATCACTATTAACTAATCTATAAGCATTATTAAAATTAAATTTAAAATTTCTCAATTATCTTACTACTGTTGTTTTTGCCAAAAGAAAAGAAAATATTTTTCTGTCTAGGATCTCATTTAAGGGCTCACATTATATTCACTTGTCATGCTTTTTAATCTAGAACAGCTTCTTGGGCTTTCTTTACACTTCATAACCTTGACATTTTGACTTTCCCTCAAATTGGGTTTGTCAGAAATTCCTTATGAATAGATTCAGGTCATGCTTTTTTTTGGTAACAATAACCTCAGATTCTGTGCTCTTCTCAGTGCATAGTGTCAGAAATTATATCATCACTAATAGTGATTTTAACTTTGATCGCTTAGTTAAGATGGTATCTGCCAAGTTTCTACACTATGAAGCTACTATTTTTCCATTTTGAATTTAATGTGTATCTTTTGGGGAAAATATTCTGTTTATTATCAAACTTTTACTCATTAGGTTTAGTGACAATTGATGACTCCGCCTGAAATAATTTTTACTCTGGTGTTTGCCAAATGGTGATATTCTAATTCTATCATTAGTTTATGTTTATTAGTTTACAGTCTACTGTAAGGAAGAATTCTATCCCATAAATTCATTCATTTGTATCATTATGGACTTGTGGGTCATTATTTTATTCTATAGTCCATTACTATCATTATTTATTTTAATGTTCAAATTTTCTGAGATTGGCCAGATTTGAACCATTTGTATTTTGAATGAATAACATAACCATGCTGAAGGGAGTGAGGAAGGGAGCTAACTTAAGTAAATTTTGAGCACAGTATTTTGATTATTTGGTCTTTGTTAAAGACCAAAACAAAATTAAGCAAGTATCCAACTCTAATGTGTAGATGTTTTCCTACTCTACTATGAATTAGCAATTCTGAAGCTGCTTTATGTGATGCTAAACAAAAAAAAAATTCAATTCTGAAGCTAATTTATGTGATGCTAGTTAAACAAAAAAGAAAATTAATTGTTGACAGTGAAAACTCGGTATTTCATTGTTGGAGAAGAGACTGACACATATGGAAAGTCTAGGAAAAAACCCTCAAATTATGTTGAATTGTAATTAAAAGTATCAGTACAATCTTAAGGTTTCTAATATACATAAAGATCTATGACATAGAAATAAATAAACTATACATGCATGCATGTATAGTTGTGTGTGTATGTGTGTGTTGAATCTGAGAATTCAATGGTCTGATATAACAACTCAACTTTTCAGAGATTGTGTACTCTTTATGTGTACCCTCTAATGCTAATAACAAGTAACAAACTCATTAAATCAGGGCTTGTCATCACTCTAATTGTATAGTTGAAAACACAAAAGACATCACAATTATTAAGTACAATGACATCCCTAGTGTGTTATTGTTGATTACTGCTTTCATTACTTTTGGGGCTAATTTAGCTGTTCATAGGAAGTTGGAAATGAGAGAAGTAAACTGACTGTCAGAGTTAAACCATAAACTGTAAAATCAACTCACTGAAGATCAAAAGAGTCTGTGAAAATCCATATCATGCCATCAGGACTTGATTGTAACCTGATGGAATGTATTAACATATCTAAGAAAAGACTATGTCTCACAGAATGTAGAGCTGGCAGAAATGCAGTAAGAAGCAATTATAAAAGCACAAATTGGTTGTTCCTATCATCAAGTACTGTCTAGGAGGAGAGATTGTCACTTTGCGTCCAGGAATTAGCAATTTCAGTCTCAGTGGGTTCTATATTTCTATGGTATGGAGATGCATGCATTATAAACTTACATAAGATTGAAATCGTACAACTCACATTGTTCAATTCCATGCCTACCGTATAACTTTTATATCTCAATTTGGTACAGGGAATGGTGCCTGAGAGCCAGCAGAGAACACCTGAGATGGCATTAAGCAAATTCTAACAGTCACACCTCTCACTGTAAGTTACCGTATTTGTCTTGTTCTATCATCAGTCTCATATATTTTATTACTGTGAATCTGCAATGCTGTTATCCCCCATAACTGCACCACCATGTTCTGAGGGCAAATCAGACTTTTAGCCACAAGATTATAAACCAGGAAGCTTCTTGGGGAGAAAGAAGGCAGGCTTGCCAAAGCAAACAAACCCCTTTGGATATCCAAACTAGCTTATTATGGTCTTCAAAATTATATAGCTATGAATAAATCATCTCAATAACTTCGATTTATTGAGTACCCGTTCTTAGCCAGCCACCATGTTAGGTGGTTGGCCAGTAGGATTGGATTCATTCATAGTACATAGCAAAATATGCAATATCCAAGTTTGAACATTTTTATACATTGAGAACTATAATCTAAATACAGTTTATTTTTAAGCCAATAAATAGCTATATTTTTCAACAGAAGCACAAACAGAATCTGATTGAAAAACTTACTTGTTACAATAATTTCCTGTCATTCCCAATGACTTATTTTCTAACTAACAAATAAGGTTGATAATGATTTTAAGCCAGGCATTCTGCAATTCTGGGTAATTTTTAAAGAATTATCTTTGATAACTATTTGGTTAATATTGCCATTATCAGAATGAAATTTTTTTCTTTTATATGAGCATCTTTGATGTCTTTTGATTAATTAAAAAGTGGAGACAACCATTTAATTCAATAATCTCACTGCTAGGAATTCACTCCACAGATAGAGAATACTTGCAATGGTATGCTTAATATATGAATCGGGGTGCTAGATGCAACATTATTTCTGGCAGCAAAAATTTGTGGAAAGAAACCTCTGAGTGTCTAGCAAGTATGGCTTGCTTAAATAAAATATGGTACAGCCACATAATGGAACATGAGGCTTCCGTTAAAATGAATTAAGTAGATCTGCAAGGCATTGTGAAGATCTCTTAAAATATAGTATCAAATGAAAAAAAAAAAGTAAAGAACAAAAGAGAGTGTATACTAACATTACCATGTAAAGAAAATTTCTAAAATAAGCATATTACATATTTATACCTACATATGTATATATACACATGTTAATATTTGTGAATTTTGTTCATTTTTTTCCAGAGATACACCAAAACTTGTTAACATTTTTTATTTTACCAATATACAATCTTTTACATATTTATGGGGTACATGTGAGTGTTTGCTATATGCATAGAATGTATAATAATCAAGTTAGGTTATT
Organism: Cheirogaleus medius; assembly: GCA_008086735.1. NCBI lineage: Eukaryota > Metazoa > Chordata > Mammalia > Primates > Cheirogaleidae > Cheirogaleus > Cheirogaleus medius. Next base: position 7,187,971 of record VBSM01000316.1, read on the forward strand.
TGAGGCAGTGGTCCCCAAACTTTTTGGCACCAGGGACCGATTTCATGGAAGACAATTTTTCTACAGACTTAGATGGGGGGATGGGGAGTGATGGGGAGTAGCTATCAATACAGATGAAGTTTCACTTGCTCACCTGCCACTCACCTCCTGCTGTGCAGCCTGGTCCCTAACAGGCTATGGGCTGGTACTGGTCCACCACCCTGGGGCTGGAGACTGCAGATTTGGGGTGTCTGTCACCTTGAGTATTTATCGTTTCTAAGTTTTGGCACCATTTCAATTCCTCTCTTCTAGTTACACTGCAATATATAAAATATTAAATATCATTGCTAAGTAAATCACCCTATTCTGCTATCAAACATTAGAACTTATTTCTTCCATATAACGGTATATTTGTACCCATGAATCAATTTCTCTTCATTTCCCCCTCCCACCTACCCATCCTTCCCAGTCTCTGTTATCTATCATGCCATTCTCTATGTCCATGAAATCAAGTTTTTTGGCTCCCATATATGAGTGGGTGTATACAGTATTTGTCTTTTTGTGCCTGTCTTATTCCACTTAACATAATGACTTCCAGTTTTATCCATGTTGCTGTAAATGACATGATTTCATTCTTTTTTTTAAATGGCCACATAGCATTCAGTTGTGTATATGTACCACATTTTCTTTATCCATTCACCTGTTGATGGACACTTAGATTGATTCCATATCTGTTTGTTATGGTGAATTGTGCTGCAACACACATGTGAGTACAGATATCCCTTTGATCTACTGATTTCCTTCCCTTTGGATAAATACCCAGCAGTAGGATTGTATGGTAGTTCTATTTTGAATTTTTTTGAGAAATCTGTGTACTGTTTTCCACAGTGGTTGTACCAATTTACATTCTTACCAACAGTGTACATAAGTTCCCTTTTCTCAGCATCATCTCCCAAATCTGTTATTTTTGTCATTTTAATAATAGGCATTCTACTTGTTAACATTTTTTATCTTCTTTGGGGCAGGGAATTGAAGATAAAGGACTTTTTGTAAGCTCCATAATTGAAGTTAAGCTTTCTTCATTGCTTCCTCCAGCACATAATACAGGTAAAAACAGAGGCTGGCATATAGAAACATACTAGATAATTCTTTGTTGAATGAATCAAAGTTGAAAGAGTGAACTTTCTTCTTTCTAGTACAATTTGAATTTTCTAACAATGTACATGTATTTTTTTATTTAAAAAAATTAACAGAGATTAGCTTATTTGTGTTGTAAATAAAGCCATTTCAGCTTATTCTTCATACTTAATTATAATTTAAAACTTTTTTGTGCTACTTACTTTAATTTATTGCAAGGGTCTTACCTATTCTGTTCCTGCTCTGCCCTGCTTCTCTATTACTACCTTGTAAAATGTGTGAATCTCATTGCTCTTGACTTAGCAACTGGACTTTAGTAGTCAGAGGTCTGACATCTGTTCCAGTCTCGATATTGTCTCCTTAGATTGTCAGCCTGTCTGTCTTTTGCTTTATCCACTCTTCAGAACATAGTTGACCACAACCAATTCCAACAGAGTCCTCTGAATGGCTCATCCACAGGCATCCATATCCCGTTTCCTTATTAACCCTCCTCTGTTCTTATCCCAGAGAAGAAATTATACTGGTATACATACATGTTTCAACTCTTTCCTAACTTCGTCTTCCCTTCTAGACCTATAAAGACATAAAAGCCCAAGAGTTGGTCCACAGCATTTTATCTTCTCTATCTATACTTCCTCCTAAAGTGAAGTAACATGGACCCATGGCCTTAATGCTCTCTAAGAGACAATAACCCCCAAATTTACAGCTCCAGCCTTAACTTCAACCCAGAACTTCAGATTTATGTATTCCAATGCCTTTTTCACAATTCCACTTGGATGTTCAATGAGCATCTCTAAATTCATTTCCAAACTAAACCCTTCAGTTTTTCTCCACTACAGATAGAGTCGATACTAATCACTTAGGCACCCAAACACAACACTTGGAGCCATCTCTTTCCCTCATACTCTCCATACAAGTTATCAGCAAGTTCTTCAAATATGTTGAGAATCCTTTCATTTCTCTCACCTCAAATGCTACCACCCAGGTCTGAGCAATAGTTGTCTTTCTCCTAAACTACTGCCTATTTCCCTGTTTCTTTGTTCCTACTCCAGCTTCCTGCACTGTATTCATTATTCGAAAAGCAATGGAGGTGCTCTTTTTCAAAAGAATCATTGAGTCTACCAGGTTGCTTTTTGCACCTCCCTAAGGGTTTTTAATTACGGTTAGAATAAAATTAAAATTCTTTCAACACTCCTTCATTGTCATTCCCTACCCTACGACACAAACTCCCACCTCCAAACTCTTTGCCTTCCACCAGATAAAATGATACAAATGATAAAGCAACTATGAATTATCTTGAAACAAATAAAAAAGTTAAAAAGTTCCAGAATAAAAAGAAAAACAAGGTACAAAAATAACCAGATTATAATGAGATAACTGAAAAATACAGTAACTAAAATAAAAAGAACACTGGCTGGAGTCAATAGTAGAGTAAATGAAACAGGACAGATCCAGTGAACTTAAAAAGACAGATCAATAGAATGCACTCAATTGAACAACAGAAAAGAAATAGAACTTGAAACAATCAAGAGATCCTCAAGAACTTGTGGAACAATAACAAAAGATCTAACAACCATATCATATGAGTTCAAGGAGAGGAGAAAGAGTGCAGAGCTGGGAAAATATTCAAAGAATAACGCTGTAAACTTCCCAAATTTGGCAAGTCATAAACCTATAGATTCAAAAAGCTGAGCCAAATCCAAATAGGCTAAAGCAATCCACACTAAAACAACCCTTAATGAAACTTGTGAAAATTAATGACAAAGAGAAAAAATTTTATAACAGTCGGAGAGAAACCATGCACTATTTATAGAGGAATACCAATTCAAATGAACATTTCTCATTTGAATCCATGGAGGTGAGAAGGAAGAAACACAACATTTTTTAAATGCTAAAAGAAAAATCTGTCAACAGCAAATCCTATATCCAGTGGAACTAACCTTTAGCAAAGGGAGATAAAGGGGAAATAAAGACATTCTCAGATGAACTTAGAGAAATTGTTGCTATCATACCTACTCATACAGAATACCTAAAGGAGGCTATCCAAAAAGAAAATAAAGACTGGGACCATCAGAAACGAAAGAAGAAAAATTGTGGGTTTTTTTTTTTT
>VBSM01000316.1:7191296-7225385 GCA_008086735.1 Cheirogaleus medius
AAAAAAAAAAAAAGAAAAGAAAAGAAAAGAAGGAAAAACTTAGGTATTCACTTAAGGAAATATACATGGGATTTGTATGCTGCAAAGTGAAATATACTGATAAAAGAAATTTTAAAAGACTTAAATAACTGTAGAAATGTATCTTATTCATGGATTGGGAGACTCAGCTTAAAAAAGATAGAAATTCTTCCTAAATTGATATATCTTTTGGTTTAATGCAATTCCTATCAAAATCCCGGTATGGTTTTTGTAGACATAGGAAAGCTTATTCTAAAATTCATATGTAAAGGCATGGATCAAGAATAGCTAAAACGATCTTGACAAAGAAGAATAGTGTGGGAGGAATTACTCTACAAGTATTAAGACTTACTATATAGATACAGAATCAAGATAGTGTGCTATTCACCAAGGAACAGACACATAGATCAATGGAATAGAATAGAAAACCCAGAAATAGACCCATCCAATACACAAAATTGATTTTTTTTTACAAAGAAGTAGAAGTAATTTGATAGAGGAACAAGAAACTTTTCAACAAATGGTGCAGAGGCAATTGTACATCCATAGACATAAAAAAATGAAGCTCAATCTAAACATCACATCTTACACAAACATTAACTTGTTACATATGGATCATAGAATTGTAAAATGTAAAACTATGAAATATCTAGGAGAAACCATGGAAAATCTTTAGGATATAGAACTAAGAAAAGAATTCTTAGACTTGACACCAAAAATATGATCCATAAAAGGAAAAACTGGCAAATTTGCCTTCATCAAAATTAAACCCTTTTTCTTTGTGAAAGACCCCATTAAGAAGATGAAAATATAAACTACAGAATGGGAGAAAACATTTGCAATTCACATAGTTGACAAAATACTAATATCTGGAATATGTACTCTTATCTCATTCCACATACAAAAATCAACTCAAAATGGATTAAAGACTTAAACATAAGACTTAAAACTCTAAAACTACTAAAAGAAAACATGGGGGAAGAAACTTCACAATACTGATCTGGGCAATGATTTTTGAGATTTGACCACAAAAGTGTAGGTAACAAAAACAAAAATAAATGGGATTATATCAAAATGAAAAGCTACACAATAAAGGAAAAAGTCAGCAGAGTGAATAGACACCTTATAGATCAAGAGAAAAGATTTGCAGGACATATATATGATAAGGGGTTAATATCCAAAACATACAAGGAACTTAAATGACTGTATAGAAAGATATGAAATAATATGATTAAAAACTGGGCAAGGAACCAGAATAGACATTTCTCAAAAGAAGACATGCAAATGGTCAACAGATATATGAAAGAATGCTCGATATCATTAATTATTAGAGAAATACAAATTAAAACCAAAATGAGATATTACCTCATATGCGCTAGAATAGCTGTTATCAAAAGACCAAAAATAACAAGTGCTGGCAAGGATGTGGAGAAATAGGAACCTTGTACACTCTTGCTGGGAATGTAAATTAGCATAGTCATTACTGAAAACTATATGGCAGTTCCTCAACAAACTAAAAATTGAATTGCCATAGAATTTTGCAAACCCACTTCTGAGTATTTACCCAAAAGATTTGAAATCAGTATGTCTAAGAGATGTCTGCACTTCCATGCTCAGTGCAGCACTTTGTGATAGCCAAGTTACAGAATCAATCTAAGTGTCCATCAACAAATAAATGGATAAAGAAATGTGGTATATATCCACAATAAAATACTATTCAGCCTTAAAAAAGGAAGAAACTCTGTCATTTGCAACAATATGAATGGAAATGTAGAACATTACGCTAAGTAAATAAGCCAGGCACAGAAAGACAAACACTGCATGTTATCACTTATATGTGAGCTCTAAAACAATGAACTCACAGAAGCAGATAGTTGCATGGTGGTTACCAGATGCTGAGGGTAGGAGGAACAGGGAGATGATGGTCAAACGGTACAAAACCTCAGTAAGACAGGAGAAATAAGTTTGTTTTGTTGTGTTTTGTTTTTGAGATCTATTGCACAGTGTGGTGAATATATTATAATGATTGTGTACTGAATATTTTAAAATGACTAAGAATAAATTTCAAAAAGTTTATCACAAATACGAGAAATATTTGAGGTGATGGATATATTAATATTAATTAGCTTAATTTAATCATTCCACATTGCATTCATAAATCATAACATCACTATGTACCCCATAAATATATACAACTATAATTTGTGAATTTATAATAAACTTTTTAAAAAAATCATTAGGGATAATCGAGGGAAATTTTAATAACACTTATGTTTGAGGATATTTTATTAATGTTTTATTTTCTTAAGGGTGATAATGGTATTGTGATCATAAAGGAGAATGTCTTTTCCTTAGGAGGTATACACCAAAATATTTAGAGATAAAAGTCTTAATGCTTACAAAATGCTTTCTTATGGTTTAGCAGACAAAAATAAAAAGTGCACATGGCTAGATAGGCAAACAGACAGAAGAGGGTAGATAGAAATTATAAGTCTAGGGTAAGGACAGTCAGTGTTATTATATTATTTTCAACATTTCTGTAGGTTGGAACATTTTAAAACTAGAGAAGTTGGGAAAAGGTGTAAATTTTTAAAAACTGCTGTGTATGATATAAAACGGTCCTTATTTATCTAGGTAGTATTTTACTTTGTTTTAAATTATCGTACTCGATGAGAATTTTCTAATCAAAATAAGAAAGCAGACCAGTGTAAGAAAATGTTATTATGCACCTTTTGCAGAAAATAACTTTACAGCCAGTATTTGAGCATGATGTTTGGACTTATAAGTTCATAGTATATCTAGAAGTCTAGAATTGGTTACCTTAGATCCTATATATTAAATATTTTTGTATGCTTGAAATATCTCATTAAAATAAGAAATATTTATAGTTGCCAACTTAATAAGAATATACATATTGCAAAAACAATTAAGTGAGAATGTATCTATGGCATATAACTAGAAATACGTTAAGTAAAAGAAAAAAAATAAATCAATCTTAAGAAAAGTTCCACCAAGGGCCTAACTCACTCAAGAAGCTCCTTGGCACTTTCTTGAACCACAAACTTGTGTAGAATATTCGCTCTCTTAGGCCAGGAAAATGCTGGTGAGTGTAAGAGCCACAGAGTCAGAGGGAGAATGGCATTGTTCCATGTTAGATCAGACATCTCGGTTTCCAGCAATTCCCACACCTGGCTGGGCAACAGAAATATCGAAAGAGCTTATTAAATATACAGAATGTTGGGCTCTACCCCATACCTGGTGCCTCGAATTCTACGGGATTCATTCCTGGGAATATATTTAAGTTCTTCTGGGTGATTCCAAATCATAGTTGGGTATAAGATTCCTTGAACAAATTACCATCATAAGACTGAAACAGTTTCTCTTGGAAGAACTAATTTCTGTACGCTTAAAATATTTCATTAAAAGTGTAATTATTCATAGTTTTAGACTAATAAAATAACAAAAACAAATGTATTGCATTTAAAATTGAATAACTACTTGTGAATTATGTTTTTACAGTTTGAAATCTATTTAATGCAGGACAAATTATTTTATTTCTCAAGGCTCGTTTGTAAAAAGGGAAGTAACCATGAGATAACCACGTCTGTGAGGTATGAGGCCAGCAATGAGTTATGTGACTATATTTGTGGTTTTGAGAAATAGTCATTTTAAGAACTTTATATTTGGTGAACTTGTGTCAATAAATATACCACTATGCAGAATAGGTAAGCAAAATGTGATGTACAAGGAATCAAAATTTAAATCTGCTTATAGAATTTGATGCAGGTAAATAGAAACTATGTATTTTCTTTGTGTTATTTCTTACTACTTTCACTTGAAGATAAAATAATATTTTGGAATCTCTGCATACATCTGAAGCAAAATCACCTAAGTTTTAAGCACATTACAGTATGCTAATAGCTACTTCTTCATGATTTACTTATAGTAAATCTTCAATGGACACCAATGGATATCATCACAAAAATGAGTCAGGGGCCACTTGCCAAATTGTCCTGTTCAAGTTGACATCTCTGGGGACTTGCATTGAGCTTCACCATGTAGGGAACAAATTTTCACTATTTTTAAGAATGTACAAACAGTAACAGCATGGATATATTTTTAAAGATATTTGAGTAGAGAATAAAGCAGTATTCTGCTTTTTAAGGAAATACTCTTAATTGTAGCCTAAATACTGCTGGTTTAAATATTAAAGCCACATATCTTTTAACAATTTTGCAAAGTCATAGCTTATGTTACTACCCCAAATCCCTACACTTTAAGAGTTTTGAGAGAATTCTCACGTAATTAGCTCACAGGCATGCATAAATGTTGAGTAAAACAAACCAAATTCCCTACATTCTCCATACATTTATTAAAGAGCCATCAAATTGCTAAGAATTCAAACCTAAATTTGAGGTACATCTGGGTTACAGAGAAGCATTATAACGTGTACGCGAATATCACATTTGTCCTATTTCATAAATGGGCACATATTTTGAATAATCAAGTATATATGATAATTAAGTCTTTAAATATGCACTTATTGGAATAAGTTGCTCATTAAATTAAAATATTATATTATGTGCTTAAAGGTTAGGTAGTGAGAGAAGGAATTGTTTAATCTTTTAAATAGTGTGTAAAAGCATTTTGATACAGCCAATATTTCTCAATACAATTAAATACAGAAGTGAAATTTCCTGTTCTGTGAAATGATTTCTTTATCTCCCTTTCTACCGCAATCTATGGGAAGTCATACACGTTTGCATCCAGGTGCCCCGTGGTTTATGTAGCTCATCCTAGCAGATGCCTTGCCAATCATAAATTAAAGGAAGACTTTATTGCCACTCATTTTTCTGACATTATTAGGCTTGTCATAGGACTGGAAGCAGCATTTTATGAGACCTTCTAAATCCCTCTTGGTGTTTTGTTACATGTAACTCTATTTCTTTGCCATCAATAACTTCTTAACACACATACACGCACACACATATGCACAGAACTTTATGGTTAGAACAAAAATTTCAGGGCCTGTACTTAGAGAGCTGGTTTATAGCATTACACTGAAGTCTGATGGAAAGCAAAAATCTGATTATCTTTGATCATGTCGAAATTGCTAGTTGAATGCCAATTGTCTCTATGAAAATGTGAATAATTCAATCATATATATTATCCTCTTTCCCTTAAAGTTTAAAGAATGTCAACATTCATAATTCTTAGAAGGTTTTCACTTCTATTATTAGATATATTGGTGTCTATAAAAAGAACAAAGAGAATAATTTTCCTTTGAAAAGACAAGTGTTCAAAAGAGCGGCAGAAGATATTCTGCTTCAGTACTGTACCCAAATAAAATGACACGGAACAAGATTTGTGTCAACCTTTAACTTGCTATATGCATGTTTTCATTCAAGGATCAAAGTGCTTTTATGACACTTGGGATATGAATTCTTAAATGGACTCTTCATGATGATTCTATTGTGAAATCTCCAAGCTAGTTATTTCTTCAGTTCTTTATCCCAGCTTCTCCATTTTTTGGTTGTCTTTACTATTTATATTTTTATTTTATTAAATGGCTGATGAAAACAGAAACCCATTGGTGTCTTCTTCTAGGGTCTGCTAAGACACCATGATCTGTATTGAAAATCCATTAAGACCTTTCACAATTCCTTAGTGAGGAGTTATTCCTTCATGTCTGCACTGCATTACCTGGCAAAAGGGGTATTCTTTTTTATGGAGAAATTCCTCCTTAAGGATTTTCCAGAGAAACAGAAATAGAATCAGTAGGATATATACACATACATATATACACAATAGGATATATATATATACATATACATATATATATAAAGAGTTACTATAAAGAATAAATTATTATTAGAATTTGGCTTATGTGGTTACAAAGATTGAGATGTCCCAAGATCTGCAGTTGGCAAGCTGATACCCAGGACAGTTGATGGTCTGAGTCCTAAGGCCTGAAAACCAGGAAAGCTGATGATGTAAGTGAAAGTCTGAGTCCAAAGGCAAAAGACAAATATCCCAACTCAAAGCTGTTCAGGCATAGAAAGAGAATTCTCTCTCACTCAGCTTTTTTGTTCTGTTCAAGATTTCAACAGACTGGATGAGGCTCATCTCCCTTGGGAAGGGCAATCTGCTTTACTCAGTTTACCCATTCAAATGGTAATCTCATTCAAAAACACATTCACAGATATACCTGGAATAATGTTTTACCAAATATCTGGGTGCCCCATGGCCAGTCAAGTTGACATATAAAATTGACCATAGTAGAGAAAATCAGTGTATGAGGTCACAGGTTTTTGGATCACATGTATCAGGGTTCAGATACTTGAAAATCCAATCTCTTCACTACTTACTAGCTGTAAAACATCAGTCAAGTTAACTAACCTAACTATCTAAATCTCAGTTTCCTAATCTACTAATGGAGCTGATAATGCCTAGAAGACGCTATTGAGGATTAAATAAGATAACTTAGCAGAGAACCTGCACTTACCTGCTAGTATCAGCATCATAAAATAGTTAAGGGATAAACAGGGATGAGTAGAATGTTGTCTCTGATGTTTTTATCTATGGCTTTGAGCAAATTACTCAAATTTCCTACGTGTTCATCTCCTCTCATGACAAATTGCCTCTTTTATAGGTATTATAACTAAAATGAAATAGCTCAAAGTGCTTATATAGTTTCCTGCTTAATCAATATTGTCTTTGTTTTTCCATTTTTTGTTATTATGAATAAAGCTGCTAGGGATATTTGAGTATAAGTCTTCATGTAGACATATGTGCTCATTTCTCTAGGATAAATACTAACGATTGGGTTCCTGGGTCATATAGTAAATATATAGTTAACAATTAAAAAAAACCTCTCAAATTGTTTTCTGAATTAATTGTAAAATTTTAATTTTCTGGCAGCAATATCTGGGAGTTCTAAGGACTCTACATCCTTCACAACACTTGGTATGGTCAGCGTTTTGAATCTTAGTTATAAAAACAAGTATGTAGTGTCAACTCTTCAGGGTTTTTAATCAGCATCTATCTGAAGATTAAAGATGTTGAACTTTTTTTATTTCAGAATTTTATGGGGCACACATGTTTTGGTTACATAATTTGCTTTTGTACAGTTTTTCATGGCCCGTTTGCAGGATGGGGGATGAACACAAAAGAAAGACACAAACACACACAAAGATGATACAAGACTGCAGTGCAGAACGCACCAGTCGTTTTATTTTTATACCTTAAAAAATCAAAGTTACTTCCTTATACGTGATCACCCAGGCATTGCAGCAATGGCCACAAATTCCAGAACATGTAGCCTAAGGACACAGATGTCTCTGACTCAAAGTTTCCAGGCGGTTGCTCAAAGCACAGGTCACAGGCTGAGATAAGCAAAGGTTAAGCAAGGCAGCCACAGGGGGCACTTTCCGTCCCCAGTTCCTCCTGGCTGGCCCCCCGGTGGCTGTGCCTATCTTAGGTTATTCCTCCTTGAGGAATCTTACCCGTCATTGACTATCCAGCCATCTTACAGGGCCAAGCAACAATAATAGGAACAATGTGCTTATCGTATGGCCTCCAGGCCCCTATTAATGTGGGGCTGGGCAGCTCTTGCCTATTTGCAGAAACTCAGACCCTTTGTTAAGCCTCTAAGCAGCAATTTTGTTTGTTACATGGCCCTTGTTTGTTACACATTACTCTTAAACGTTCTGGGCAGGGCACGTATGCTATTTACTAAATTTAACTCTAAGCTGGATAAGTATTTTGTTAGTACCCAACACAGTTTGAGTCAAATTGTAAGTGTGCCCTTAACATTGTACCAGTAGGCAAAGAAAAATATTCCAAGGGCCCAGATCTATTTCACAGAGCAGGCAAAAGGATGAATTTGGAGCTGAGAGGCAATAGATAAATAACTGACACAAGAAAGTAGATTTAAAAATTGCATTCATTACTAGTTATTAGTTTGTTTTGATCGTTACTGAATGTAGCCTAGCTTAGCAAAATGAAGCAGTCGAACCAAAAAAAAACAAAAACAATATTAAGCTCCCACTTCTAACTTGTTAGGCTTAAAAGTGAATACACCAACTGGGAGTGAGCCCTGCATCTGAGGGAATAACCCACAGGGGAAGGCTAAACAAAGAGCAGAGCACAATATATGTAAAAAAGACAGCCCAGGAGAGGAGCTGGGGCTCTGCACGTCCTGCTTAGTTGACAGATGCTGTGACTTGTGATGCTGCTCCTTGATGTCCCCCTTGAACTCGGATTCCAGATTGGGCCAGACATGGGCCAGATGGATTCATTAACGTATCAGTGATCAAATGAGGTCATTAACAATTCCGTATTTCCCATCCACACTTATTTGAGGCAGAAAATGATAGCACGATGATGTTTTGAAATCTTGGAGATAGATGAGGAGCATCTGAGAAGGATGGATGCTTATTGCTTACTCCTGCAGCCCCCCCCACTCCAAAATAATGGGTTACAGAGGACTTCCAGTTTGTATTTGTCAACATGTATGATTGGAGAGAGAAGGCTGTTTAAACTGCTGAAAAAGTAAGGCCTTTCCTCGACCTCCTAAGAACTATGGACAAACATTCAAGCTATACCAAATACATAGTTAGCCAAATACCAAATGGTCAAATAATAAAATCATTATTGAACCGAGGCTGAGGTTTAAAACAAATACCGTCATCATAACATAAATTTCTGCCAGTTAAAATTAAACCCTAAGTTTTATAAAAATATAATTACTGATAAAATCTGTTATTAAGTGTTTTGTTAATCAGATTTTAATGGCGACATTAGACGACTGAAATAAACATTCTTCAGAGCCCAGTGTGTTAAACAATAGCACCTGTGATTGTTGGAGGCACGTATATTTTTTGGCTATCACTACTGGTATTAGATGCTACGATGTCACTGCTGCTACCTAATTAGTTATTCAGCTTTTCTTTATCTAAATACAAGGGATTTACTGTAGTGCATTAATATCAAGGCTTCTCTTCTAATCCTGCATTTTAAGATTTGATCAGTAGTAAAATTGCAATCCCATTGAAGCAATCACACAAACTGAGCATTTTGGGACTGCCTGAAGAAAATGCTTTTAGCATATTTTTAGAAACTAACTTACGGTTGTTTTCTTCACTTTACTTTGTGTTTGTAATATTATTTCAAGTACTTACTGCTCTTCACAACCCCTTGAGACAATTTTTTCCTTATAATTTTAATCTAGAGATTTGGCAAAGTAGCAATGTTGGCTTTCTAGAAAACGAGGTCATTTCCAGAAATGTATTTCCTTCCCCATTGCTTACACACCAATTTCATCATCTTTCAAGGTCAATGATCTTTATAGAAGAAGACCTAAAAAAAGCATTAGCCACAATATTTTTGCCATTCCTCAGCAAGGATTGGAAGATTGTGTGCCATGCACATGTTCAGAGATGACAAATGATGTTAAAATGGGCAATTGAGCTTGTTCTTGAGCTAGCCTTGAAGAGACGGTACTCAGAGTTCTCAAGTATATTAATACAGTCTGTCCAAAGTCTCTAGGCAGATGATCTAGAAAGCACAGAGTTATTGAATTTTGTGTCTTCTGAAATAGGGATCCCCTAATTCCTCTGGTCAAACTGACTCAAGATGACCAAAATATCCTTCCTTTCTAAGGTTAAGCAATCTATTTTTCTAACTGAACTTTCTGGAAAATCTGGAACATATTTCTCAGTCCTCTAATTTCTTCCTTGCAAAAACACACAGATCTCTCAATTCCTATGAAAGCTTTTCATTTATCTAAGAGCCTCACCATAGCTTTCCCTATGTGTTCTTTTTCCATTTCCCCTTCCATGTCTCAAATATATGGTTTATATCCCTCATTTTTCAATATTTTCCATTCCTCTCTAATTTAGTTTGTATAATCGCTGCTGTATTGAAAGATTGCCTCAACAATTTCTCAGTTCCTTTGTGTCACTTTTCTTTAATATCAGTCTTGGGGATGAGGTAAAGAAGTAGTTACTATGACATTACATTGTTTTTGCTTAATTGAATATTTTATACCAGTTTTGTGCAGGGCGCCATATCAAGAGGATTCCTTTTCTTGCTTGCTTGCTTTCTTTTTTAAATAGGCTTGATCTCTTTTGATTAATAACCTGCCCTCAATTAGCACATAATATGTACATTCATGAAAATTACAACAGCTGAAGAGAAAACATTATCTGAACTAAGAATTTCACCATTTTATTGTCTTCTGAAAATCTCAGCTAAAATTATGACATTTAATTTAGGAAAAAAGTTAGTATAAAATGATATCAAATATTAAATCTTAATGGAACTTAGAAACAAATTCCTTTACATAATAGAGACATAAAATATTAATTTAAAAGCCAATTCTGACCTCTCTCAGTCTTCTGAGACTCTAGCGAGGGAATATCACGTACACATGACCGAATCTTCATGTCCATTACAAATACAAGCTCTCTGAAAGCTGTTAAAAGAAGCATTATCCATCTCTTGTGGACTCCCCATAGAATTCACCATAACAGCTGTTCCAAGCCTGTTCCACCCTCCTCAAAACAAATCAGGGGATTTAAACTGTGAAGAGATGTTAACCCATGGAGCTCAGTGCAGTTTAGTTCCACAGGGGAATTCCATCTAAAGTTGCACAGGGAATGGATGTATAGAAAACTGCAAAAAAGAGAGAGAGGAGCTATTATTAATATAAGTTCCTGGTAGTTTGGGGACATGGACTTGTCCCTCTCTGGGGAACTATGGAATGAGATTCAAGCGTTGTTTCCTTGGGGATAGAAGAAAGGGGTGTGCCCAGCTTGGTACCCTAGTGGTTACTGGCACAGCCCACTTATTTCTGGGCTCCTTCCCATAAGTTAAGAAAAGATGCTTGAGGGGCAATTGAAGTAGTGATTTTAAAGGGAGGAGAATTCTGGGGGCAAAACTTCCCAGAGAGAAAGGTGGTTGGGAATTTGACAATGTCATGGAACCAGAGCTACCAGTAGCAGGTCCAACTGACAAGAGGGAGAAAGTATGGCATGACATGTGGGGTGGAGGGAAAGAGCTCCCAAATGATGGGGAAATAAGTAAGTGACCTAAGTACCTAGAACCTTGTCTGAAGAAGATTTTTTGCATACAGACAGTTTAGCTAAACACAAGTATCAGGTATATGTTGCTTACAAAACTGACCCTGGGATTTGGGTCTCCTTTTATATGCTGCTAGGCGTACACTACAATTTCTTAAAATATCCATATGTCCTACAGTTAGAAGCAAGAAACTTCTACTTTGTACTTAATTTCTGTTTAGAAGGAATGACTTGTTAAAGAAATAGAAGTGATAGAATCTTGGGAAAAGCAGGACTAAAAAACTGGTCAAGTCACCAAGGTGTTTGTGAGCATCAGTATCATTGAAGATTTATTGAACACCTACTACATAAGAGGCATTGTGTTTACTTGATACTAACACACATCCGGTGCTTATGATGTGCCATGCATTGTGCTCAAAATCCTTTATATTTGGCATCTTGTTTAATCCTCATGCAATCCTTTGATGTAAGATCATTATACAGAGGAGGAAACCAAGGCTTAGAAAAGTTAAGTAACTTGCCCAAGATCATGTAGTTAATATATGATGGCCAGTGGTTGAACCCAAGCATTCCTTCTAGAGAGCTTGAATATCTATGAAGAAGAGATAGTACATGGACCAATAAGAATCTGGCTCCTGACTTCCTAGATTTCACCATCTATGGGGGTGCGAGATGGTGTGAGTGATCACTCACACAGGCAGGGTGACAAACTCAGTGTTGAAAGGCTAAGGAAAATTTCCCAGAGAATATCATAGCCTAAATAAAGGCCTGAAGGATGAAAAGGGGCTAACCAATTGCAGAGAATTGGATGCTAAAGAAAGAAAGAAAGAAAGAAAGAAAGAAAGAAAGAAAGGAAGGAAGGAAAGAAGAAAGAAACAGAAAATGTACATACCTGCATGCAAAAGAACATGGCACAATCACGGCTAGAGTCTGGAGTACACTTGGCAACAGATGAAACTAGAGATGAACCGTGGTGAAATACAACCTGGCCTTGCGTATGTTGAAGAATGAATACAAAGGGAAAGTGTAGAATGAATAACTCACTCCTGTAGGGGTTTTAGCCTCCTGGCCCACAAGGGCTACACTTCAGAGTATGGATACATTTGCACATAGAATTTTGAAGTATTTTAGAAGTCTTTGAGAGATAATGGGAAATAAGATAATTACTCAAAACTAAAGATCAGTAAATTCACCATTTAAAAATGGAACAGATGGATTCTGAAAATAGGATAGATTGATCTTGGCCTAAGCTGACTCAGTGCCAAGCATGACAGAAAAAAAAAACAAAAAACAAATACTTTCTGGCCACCAGAATGGAACAAATCCTAGAATAGATTATTCATGAGATATTTTCGTGGGCACCTCAAAAAGGAATGAGACGCTGAGATAGTATTTAATATTTTAAAAACGTAATGAATATCTTCTATGTGCAAAGTTCTATATTGGATTTGAAGGAGAAGAATACAAAAGGACAATAATAATAGCTACCGTTTACTGTGTACTTGCCAGACACCTGGCAGCCTTCCAAATCTTCATTTATTCATGTAATTCTTCCCATTCAATGAAATTAATTCCTATAATGTTCATTTTATAAACTGACACAGAGCGTATAACTTTCTCAAGGTCGTGTGCCTAGTAAATATGTGGGCTGGATTGTCTTTTGTCAACGTGGCACTACGACTACTTCTGGCTGAGGCTAGAAATTATGTTTCTCAGGGTCTACTATTTATTTATTTATTTTTTGCATGGTTTCAGGATAGAATCGGTGATCAGTATCACTCACAGGAGAATTGGAAGGTAAAAGTGAAAGCCACCCTCTTCATGAGGTTGCATCAGTCTGATTTGGCGGCTTCCTCCCAAAAAACAACATCATTGAACTCAAATGCACACTACCTAAAGCAAGTGTCCTCAAACTATGGCCCGCGGGCCACATGCAGCCCGCCAAGGACATTTATCCGGCCTGCCGGGTGTTTTTGTCGCCACTGCCTGTCCTGCTTAGCAGCCGACTGGTCCGGGGCCACAGTGCGCATGTGTGGAATGTGCGCAGCACTCTCCAACGGCCCTCCAACAGTCTGAGGGACAGTGAACTGGACCCCTGTTTAAAAAGTTTGAGGATCCCTGACCTAAAGGGTCAGTGAAGAGTGTGTTTGGCACTTAGTAATTCACTGGAGAGACTCTTGGTATTTCCCTGCTGAATTTGACCAGTAAATGCACAAGTGCAGCTGATTTGGCCCAAGAAGAACATGGTGACCAGGAGCACACATGTAAGCTCAAGACCAGCGCAATGGGGAAAACTATTTTTCATCCTGGTAACCTTCCTCTTCTGAGAGGAAGGAAAGGATGCCACCAGGAAAGAGTACCAATCGAAGAAATTCTTTGCAGAAAAGATGATCAAACTATAACAAGCAAGTGGATTTAGGCACCGAAGGTCAAGCTACACTGCATCTGATGTCATACCACCCAGATACGGTCTTCTGGACAAGCTACTACCAGCTGCCAAGAAGGCAGTAGCTGATGGCTTATAGCTGTGACCTTCTCTGGACTTTGCATCCTTCATGGAAGCTACCTCGTCTTTGCTTAAGACTCCTCTCCAGGCCGTGTTCCCTGTCTCAATTTGGGACAATGCTAAAGAATCAGTCAAGTTTTAGCCTATGAGATCAGCTATTTCCTGTGTTTTAATTACCCAATCCTGCTTTCTTCATTTCCCTCTAGGATTTGTTCCCAATTACCCTGTCCAATAAAAATGTACTTTTTCATCTGACCCTCTTTCCATGGTTCCCATCCTAAGACAGGCTTCCTATTTCCTATTTTGGTTAAAGTATACACATCTAAGGCTAGACTGTCAGTACCTTGAGGGCAAGGTCAGTCTCATTTCCTGCTGTATCTTGGCATCTAGCATAGAAATTTGCTCAACGTCAACTTGTTGACTAAATCAAGAATTATCCTTCCCTTTACACTGTCATCTTGAGAGCAAAACTACATCTATTTTTTTTTTTACATTTCCCTATATTCTATAATCATCATTCAGAGGAGGCTCTACATAAATTTGCCTTGCTCTTTAAAAGGAAGAATTAGCTCCTTACACAACAAAAGCTAAGTTAATCCATTCATTTATACTGAAAAGCACTTTCATTGTTTGCCTGATAGCATTTGTCTGTCCTTTTCTCTTCAGGAACCTCAGACCAGCCACTTTGATCTGCTAACTGGCGTGGATGGTGAACAATAACCTGACATGGTTTGCCATTCTCTTATTTTAAATTATTTTGACATAGATGCAAGGAAATTGCCAGACTTGTGTTAAGAGATACCAAACATTAAGAGGAGAAATTTTCAGAGGAGATAATGACAGATAATGACGGAAATTAGTCCTTACCAGAGTCATCACTAGGTTTGAACTCTCCAGCGTCAGAAGTTCTAAATTGGCAGAGTACTTCTGTAGCGACGCGACAAGGACAGTTTGAGAGAAACATCAGGGAGCCCTGATTCTATTAACTGTAATCACCGCGGTGTTTCTGCTCGCCGGTACAACACATTTTCCATGTAGCAATAAACGCTGAAGCACATTTCATTAATTCGTGATTTCCCCTAAACAGCAATGTGTTTAGCTGCAGATCGGTGTGTGACTTTATCAAAGAAATGGAAGCAAGCGAGGTACGATGAAACAAACCACTCAGTCATCTCCTGGGAAGGCTGCTCTTTGCCGGGAGGTGCTTTGGACTGGGTCTACTGTAATTAGACCGGTCAAAGGTCTGCTCCACCGAGGGTGCTGGGATCCCATGGGAAATCCTTCGGGGGGACTGAGGTTAAGCCAGATCGTGATGCCTTCTGCCCGAGGTTGCCAGCCAGCTGTGCTTTTTCTCTGGAGGCACTGTGCAGTCAATCTGTCTGAGCTCAAGTTGGGAACTTGAAATTCTAATCACCGCCCTGATAGCAGTTTGCAATATGTCCTTGTGCAGGCCACTTACTGCTTCTGGTGTTCTAGCAGCTTCTCAGTCGGAACCTGGGAGAGAAGGAACAGGAGCATCTAACTATGGCTATTTTGAGAATTAATATCGGCAGAACACTTGTACATCTGCTGATGAACAGAAAGGTAGCCTGGTAGAAACTCAACAGAGGAGAGCGTTTTCATTTGCAGTTACCTATGGAATAAACACAGCTCTCCCCATGGCTATTATGAGTAGAGGAATTAATCCAAGACCAAGAGAGATGCTTTGAACTGTATTTGACATGGAATTGTGATTTTATGATTATTGGCTGCCACCAAATATGTACTCACATTTCAATATTATAGACTCATTCAGAAGTGAGACATGCATATCTAGATGTTTCTGTTCAGCGCCTGCATGCATGAGGGGGTTACACCACACATAAGGAAACTAAGGGCGGTCTGTAGTTCTTGGAAGATTCAGCACTGTGTAAAAACGAGTGCCCTTGGCTAGACACTTCCCATTTGCCTCTCAAGATCCATCCTCTACTCTTCCCTACCTCTGTTGCCAAGGCTGGCCTGTGTAGATAACCTCAAAGGTTTTCCTCTGTGCCGGGTATGGTGGCTCACTCCTAGCACTCTGGGAGGCCGAGGTAGGCGGATTGTTTGAGCTCAGGAGTTCGAGACCAGCCTGAGCCAGAGTGAGACCCCATCTCTACTAAAAAAATAGAAAGAAATTAGCTAGACAACTAAAAAACTATATATATATATATACACATATAAATTAGCCAGGCATGGTGACACATGCCTATAGTCTCAGCTACTAGGGAGGCTGAGGCAAAAGGATCGCTTGAGCCCAGGAATTTGAGGTTGCTGTGAGCTAGGCTGACATCATGGCACTCTAGCCCAGACAACAGAGTGAAACTCTGTCTCCAAAAATAAAAGAAAAAACGCTTTTCCCTGACTTCCCCTAAGCTCAGGTAGCAGGGAGCTCTCAAGGAGATCAGATGAAGGAGGGGAATGGGATCAGGCTATTGCTTCCCTCCATGATCCCTCTCTGGAGAGTCTCCTTTGGGCTAGTTATGAGTCTTGACTAGAGGTGACTACTCTTACTGTGTTTCCCCGAAAATAAGACAGGGTCTTATATTTATTTTTCTTCAAGAAGACACCCTAGGGCTTATTTTCAGGGGACGTGTTATTTTTTTTAAGTATGGTACAACCATCTACATTTATTCAAATATAGTTAAGTCGTCTTCTTCTGGAACATCATCATCACTCTCCAAACCCTGAATTCCATCCTTAATTTCTTGTGACTCTATTTCCTTTAGAACCATTGGCCCCAATCTCTCATGTCGAGCAATAGAGCTCTCATGGGGCCGATGAGAAGAGCTGCTCGTCTTCTTCATTGCTCCACTACGAAATGCATGGGTTGTGCAGATATGCTGCGTAGCCACGCCCATCACTAGGTCTTATTTTCGGGGTAGGGCTTCTATTGTGCAAATGCTTAGAAATCCTGCTAGGCTTATTTTATGGGTAGGTCTTATTTTCGGGGAAACACGGTAACAGTGTGGTCCTCTCTGGCTGTCTCTTTACTTCCAGATTCTAGTAATTGCTTCCTCTTTTCAACCCTTCAAACCTAAGTATACCAAAAAATCTTTTATGGTATTCTTATGCTCTGCCTATATCTTTGTGAACAATCCCTTTGGCAAACATCCTTCTATTATCTTGGTTTGATGTGCCGTCTGCTTCAGCTCCAACCCTGACTCACATACCCCCATCTCTCCCCCTCCTTCTTCCATCAATTTCTGCCTTCCTTTACTTTCCCTATGGTCGGGTTTCTCTCCCGCAGTTGTACTTACATCTCTGCCATCAGGGAACTCACGTGGAATCACACAGATGCCATTCAATAGAGATAGTATTATTCAAGCCACAGACGCAAGCCATATATGTAGGTCTGAATTTTCTAGTAGCCATATTTTTAAAAAGTAAAAAGTAAAATTAATTTTATTAATAAATTTTGTTTGACCCAGTATATCTGAGTACTATGCTCAATTCTTTACAAATATTATCTCAAGTAAATCTCACAATAACCTTACAAGGATTATCCTGAGGTATTGCAGGATGGAGAGAGGTCCATCCCTTTATTTATTTGCTCATCAGTAAATATTTATTGAGTGCTACTGTGTAACAGCCACTATTCTGGGCTCTGTGATACTCAATGAGCCATCATCTGCATTCATGGTGTTTATATTCCAGTGGGGGAAGAACAGATAGGGAATAAGCTATTACAAATAACGAAAATATATAGCATATTAAAGAATGGAAAATATTTAGACCGAAAAATAAAACAGGAAAGGCGATGGAAAGAGTATGGTAAAAATTGTAATTGTGTACATGTTAGGCCACCCAGTGTGAAAGGGACTTTTGAGTAACTCCCTGAAAATACCAGCCGTGTAGAATCACTGGAGGAAGAAAAATTCAAATAAACAATTCAAAGCAGGAGGTGCAAAAGCCCCGAGGAAAGAGTGTGTTGGAAGTGTTTGAAGAATATTGATAAATGCAGTGGGGCTAGAATAAGTCGGCACAGCAAAGAGTGAGATCAAAGAAATAACAGGAGCGTAGGAGTCAGGTCTGTCCATCGCACGTGGCTTAGAGGTTGTAGTAAGAACTTAGGCTTTTACTCTTAGTAAAATGGGACCTCATTACAAACTTTGAGCAGAATCATGGCTCTACTAAGTCTAACTCAGGTTTTGAAGAAATCACCCTGGTGGCTGGAGAGTAGATGCAAAGTTA
Source organism: Cheirogaleus medius (assembly GCA_008086735.1). Classification (NCBI taxonomy): domain Eukaryota; kingdom Metazoa; phylum Chordata; class Mammalia; order Primates; family Cheirogaleidae; genus Cheirogaleus; species Cheirogaleus medius. The sequence continues at coordinate 7,209,117 of VBSM01000316.1, forward strand.
GCATAGGAAAAGGCAGAGGTGTAGCCACAATTCAGGCAAGTGGTTGGGGTAAGGGGGTTGGACTTGGAGTGGGGAGATGATGGAGGGGTTGACAGAAGGTTGGGTCATGAATTTATTTAAAGGATGTGGCAGAAGAGGAACAGTGAAGGTGACTTTAAGAAAATTGCTCTGGTTACACTACTAATAAACCAGAGTGCTAGGATTTAAATCCAGATCTTCTTGACTCCAAAGCTTAAGCTCTTAATGTTGACTAATTAGTCACTGGGGATTTTTTTTTCCTCAGCTGCAGATTTCTAGGTGCCCCTAACAAATAAACTCCAATATGTTTTGATGGCAATTATGAAGGTTCTATAAACTCTAAAAATAAAAGATTTTGTTTTTTGACTTTAAAGTACCTATCCAGCTACAGAGGCAAGTTTCTCATAAAAGCATAGAGTCAGCAGTCATACGATCTTCATTTTCATCTCAGCCATAGCTGCATGACTTTCTTAATTAACCCACCTAAACTTTTCCCACTTATATGTCCTCATTTCTATATTGTAGATAAATAGCTTATTTTGTGAATTGTAAGATTTATTTTTTGAAAAAAGATTCTTTTGAAATCAGCATGGGAGAAAAAACCTGAAAGTCTTGAATTATAATTGTCTGGCAGGATGAAGGTCACTTCTCATCAGGGTGGCCTGATTTTTTAAGAGAAGGTAGTATGTGTGGTGACACATGTGTGGTTAATTAGCCAGATTTGCTCATTCCACAATGTATACATGTATAGAACTATCACATTTTACCCCATAAATATATACAATTATTCCATGTCGATATTTTTTTTTTATTTTAAAAAAAGTGAAGATACTATGGGAATGTGCTTATGTAGAGAGGAATGCGAAAATTTCTGACTTTTACATTGGAGCAACTAATTTAATTCCATTTTGGGTTTTAACAACGTATTATACAAGCCAGCACTATGTGGTTGCCACCTTTTAATCTCAATATAAGAATACTAAACTGTCAAGAAATGACCTTAAAGTCCTTTAGAAATGCCATCCTAACTAGACAGATTTATAATTTGATGATGTTTTAAATTGAACCAAATATGGTGGTGCAAATTGGTATCATACTATACATACACAAAGAATTTGGGCTTAGTATAAACGATAAACCAGTTACTATGAATAGATGCATTGGACACTGTTAATTTTAAGATGTTTCAATTACTTTGCAGCGTAAAGGTGCAATCATTGTAGTGATATGGCTATCATTAACTGAAACAATGGTTTCAGAAACACATTAATGTAATGTCAAATTTTTATAGGTGTTATTATGGAAGCTTTTACTCAGTGAAAAGCGATAGAAAGGTGTTTGTCCTGATAAACATTCTGCAATTGTGGAAATACATAAATAGGCAATTTATGTTTGAACTGTTTATGAGCAAGCCTTTTAAAAATATGTAGCATTGTCAGCAGCAGGGCTTTATCATTTATAGGCCACTTGATTTTCTTTTAATTTTGTAGCATTACAGAGTCATATAGCAATGTATCTTTCAAAAAATTTGCACATTACTTTACAATAAATATCAACTCAGACCCGTTTTCTCATGTTGGATAGCCGCTTTAACTGGCTGACAGCTGAATTAGTCTCTCAAATCCAAAAAAGCCCGGTAATATTTGGCAGCAAGCAATGGAAGCATCTAGGTTGGGGGCAAGAACATAAGAGTACTTTCCAATTTTAACAAATGGGTGTCTGTTAACTGCCACTGATATGACAGTAATGGCCCGGAATAAAGGAAAGCAGGTACTGATGACAGGACAAGGAAATACAAAAATAATACAAAGTACTGATAGAGAGTTGATCACTTATAGAAGACAGTTCCAGAAACATACAAAGAAATTATTTTATCTAGATGTTTTCAGTTTTTATAGACTATCTTTTCCCCAGCTACAGTATAACCAGAACCAAAGAATACTTTCCAATGTTGCACAGTGTAGGTACCTAGAGCCTGTGATGTGGATCAAAAGGGCGGGTAAAAATGGAGGATGACAGCAATTTCACGGAAGTCGCTCTGATGAAATTTAAATACTGACAGTTCTGGTTTTTTTGTTGTTTTTTTTTTAACATCTGACAGATTCACTTGTTTATGTCAAAAATACTTTTTAGAGTCCACCATGGGACAGATAATACGTTTAGCTCTAGAGTTCCAAGACTCATTCTCACGTTTTTTCCATTCTGTATCATCTTTTAAAAATTTTAAAACGTTAAAATGACGAACAATTTTATATATTCAACATGTACAATGTGATGATTTGATGTATGTATAAGTTGTGTAGTGATTACTGTAATCAAATCAATTAAAACATCCATTACCGCCCATGCTACTTATTAGATTCCCAGAGCTTATTCATCTTGTAATTGAAAGTTTGTGCCCTTTGACCAACATTTGACAGTTCTTAATTTAATAATTTATATTTTAACAGCTAACAACTCCTTTAAAGCACTGAATTAAAACTGTAATTGTATAATCTACATTTACTTTATTAATGTATTTAAAACAAGAAGACACAAAGAAAATGCATCAGGAAGACATATTGGCTGTTTTTATTTTTTTCAATTATTATTCTCTTTGTGGTTTAAGATGTCAGTATTTGTAAGAAAAAATTAAATTTATGCCACCATGAGAGTCTAATGTACATCCACTGACATGAGTTAAAAGCAAAAGAATTGATAATATTGAGTGTTGAGGGGAGAAGATGTGGAGCCACTAGAACTCTCACATACTGCTGGTGGCAGGATAAATAGGAAAAACAACTCTGGGAATCATTTGGCAAAATCAACTAAAATTAAACATGTGTGCATATGTCCATCAAAAGACATGTATAAAAATGTTCATAGCACCTTTATTCATAACAGTCCCCCATGGGAAAAGAAAGCAAATGTACACCGATAGTAGAATAAATAAATAAATTGAGGTGTCTTCATATAACAGAATACGGCATAGCAGTGAAATAGAATAAACCACTCCTACATGCATTTATTTGAATAACTCTCATAAACAGAATATTAACTGAATGAAACTACATACAGAAGATCCATTCTGTATGATTTCATTTTATGAATCACAACAGCAAACTCCATTGATAGAGGACAGAGAGTGGCTATTTTGGGGAGAATATAATTGAGAGGAAGCACAGGAATTTTCTGGGTTGCTATAAATTTTCTGCGTCTCAGATCTGGAAGGTGATTACACAAGTGTATATTTGTATGAAATCACCAACTTGTTCATTTAATATTTGAACACTTTCCTGTATGTAAGATTAATCAAGAAAAAAAGTATTAGAAAATAAGCAATCTTTTAAAAAGATTGTTTAGTATCATAGTTTTAGAATGGCTTAGATTTTGCCAATTCTTGTAAACCATCTTCTATAATAGTTTACAGTTTCAATACACGTCCTAGAATCAATCATAGATGTATGGAGTTGGAAGAAAACTCTAAGACTATGAAATTGGTCTCCTTCCTGTCACAGAAGAGGAACAGGAAGCTAGAAGGTGAAGTTGCCTGCACAAGACCACCTGGCTAGAAAGTAGCTGAGTTAGGACTCAATCCTGTGATTTCTTTTAGCCAGTTTCTTCCACCACCTGCTACTTTGATTTCTGTTTCTCCTCACCCCAGCCTTTGAAGCAGGGCAAGAGGTTGTGTGACTACCATTCAGTGAATGATCACTCAAATTTCAGCTCCACAGTCTCCAGCTCCGCAGGCCATGGGGCTGATTCTCAGTCAGTCATCGGTGCTCCCTGCCTTTCACTTTGCCTCCAGGGATTCACCTTTTCCTAGCTCTTCTTCAAAGCAGCCGCCCCTGCGCTATTTCTCCCTTGTACCTCTTACCTGGGACCAACCCTAGAGGAAATAGCTCAGGGTCTACTCTCTCTGGCCCTTTAAAACTTGCATGAGTTCTTTTAATATCAATGGTTTTATCACACACAGAGGAAAGGGGGTTTAGAAAGGAAAAGGGGGGAAAATAAATAAGAGGAAGGAAATCAGATTCTTGAATCTAAAGGAATAGTTTCTGATGGTGCCTCAGCAGCCCTTATCTAAAGATGTGCAGATGCAGAAAATCAAATCCACAGGAGTAAAAAGGAAAACCACCATATTGAAATAATTATCAGCATAGTAAAAGAAATACAAATATATAAGTCTATGTGAGATTCTTTCTTAGTGCCAAGATTTATTGGCAGATCTAATAATTACCGTAATTACATAGTGCCTAAATAATATGTGATATATCTGCCACAATTGTAATAAGGGGTGAAAATATCTTTGATTTCTTTTGGTGATTACATTAAAGATACTCTTTATCCTGCTATACTTTTTTGCCTACAGTCTTAACGGAAGGAAAATGCTAACCTTCTTTGAAAACAGAGATGTATTTATTTATTTTTGTAATCAAGTTTACTGACCTCAGTAAAGAACTCTATTGAAATCATTGGCTCCCTTTGATAGAAAAAATTGCCTGAAATGGGAACATCCAAAGGAGAGAGAGAGAGGGAGGGAGGGAGGGAGGGAGAGAGAGAGAGAGAGAGAGAGAGAGAGAGACCATCAAAATTATCAGTAACAGTAATAAAACCCCAAGGGTTTGCAGTAGCAGGGCCGGATGTTTTCTCCAGACCCTAAGCCACCCACTCCAGAATCCTTACCATGTTGCCTTTTCAAGAAGTCATGGGAGAGAGGGTGGGAATGCAGGTTAAAGAGGTACAGAAATTGTGCAGTGTGGAGGCAAGGGTGGAATATATTAATAAGGAGGTATAAGAAGAGAAGACAAGGCCTTTAATGTTTTCAAAGAGTTTGCGGTTGTGAGGGAAATAGGATTAAGCATCGAGAGGTCACTACTAAACAATTAAGAACTAAACTCCATAGATTGTATTACAACATAAAATACTTCGAAATGTGCATTTTCCTAAACAGGTAGAAATAAAAGTACATGGGATTTTTATAATATTCTTACAGATTAGAAAAATTCACCAGGCTTTATTTTCTGTTCTAAACATGGCTTGTGAAACTCAAAACTCTTTGGGAAAGGGCTTCCTTGGCACAGGCACTCCTAGGCTGCTGTAATTTGTTGCCTTTCTCCAACACACTTTCAGCTTTCTAAAAGTCAGGGCGAGGACTTATTTCTTTGACCTGGCTTTCCATAATTACTCAGGCTACTAATTTCATTTGTTAAGTAGTGCCTTGGGCAATACCGTATGAGGGTGTGCTAAAACAGATCTTTGATTGATGGGTTGTATCCCATTTTGCAAAATTTTCCTTGATGCAATTCAGTTAAACTTTGATTGGAGATAATAATAGAGAAGTGTCTTAAGTGTGAATTATCTTCTAATTAATTTCTAAGTAGGATTTTAGTGAGAGCAGAAATAAGGTAGATAAAAATATCCACTTGTCAATTTTTCACTGACATATTTATTTTGGGTCTGTGGCACAGTAAAAGGAAAAAATGCAGTTGGCTTTTGAGTATAAGTATCCAGACTTAAAACTTCAATTTGTTGCTGTAGTTTTTCTGGACAGTGACTATTTTGGCCATGTCGTATATCCTATCTTGGTTATGTGTACTTTATTTGGAAAAGAATGTATCATTGCAGAAATATAGGATGTGATTTTTAAGTAACTTTTATATCTTTTTTCAGATTCATCAACAGATATAAATGGCAACGCCCACTAGAGGTCTCTCCAACCTGAATTATTTCTAATTCCTGAAATGAGATGGTATTTATTAAATGTTCAGTTCGATGCCTGCTCATGAGAGCTGGTGAAACTTTGCTGTATTTGACATGATAAGTAGTCATGACCTCAAGAGGAGAGTGGCTCACTCTTTCAAACTGCTATGCCTGTGAGTCTATTTTATTTACATACAAGAATGTCAGTGTCGCCCCCTGTTCTACAGAGTTCATTTAACAAGTTTACATGCTTCTGAGTGAGGATGGAAAACATGAAAGCCCTTTAAAGGGAGTGACCACATGCTGTCATGTTCTTTGCAGCTTGTAGAAAACTCTGGTAGGCTATCAACTGGAAATAATTATTATGATAGGCAATTTTCAGGCTGCTCTTATCAAATTACAGAAAATATATAAAGATTTCAATTCAAAGGAATAACTTTTCATGTTCAGACTGTAGAGACAACTTCTTGATCTTCTGATACATTAACTTTACTCATCATGTCAGATAAATTTCAGGAAACCCGTCTTATGTGCAGTATGCATATAGAGACTCGTTACAGCATGTAATTTTAACATAATGAGTTGTGTATGTCTGTGTGTGTGTGCTTGCAAATGTAGATGAAGCAATTCTGACATTGTTTTAGCAAAGAAATAAATTGCCTTTACTATATGAGTCTTAAAACATAAAATTAAAATGCCAGCAAGCTGTAGTAACCCTGTAACCTCACGATAGCCTTTAATAGCACATTCTGGTTCAAGACAAGCTGGTGTTAGTGACCAATGGGCAAGGTTATATTGAGAAAAGTCAACATTTAAGATGATCTGTGGCTACTGCCCTCATCCTGGATGGAGGTCACTCAGTTTGTGAACTTACCTTCAGAAGTTATCTTAATTATCTGATGTGACCCAGAGAAACCTGCAAGGCAAATGAACAAAAAAAGGATCAGTGGTCCATAAAACTGAATTGAAAATGTGGCTAAGAGAAGAAAAAGTACCAAATAATTCTATTGTCTTTGAATTCATAATTATTTTTGGTTTCAAAAGCAAAGTCTGCAGAATCCAGACACAAGCAAGATTGCATGTAAGAAGCCATGACAGCACCTGTCCTAACTCAAAACGAGACAAGCAACATAAAGGGTTTGCTTTATTCCAGAATCAGTCACATTCATATAATAATAAAGACATATAGACAAAATAATCTCAAGTTATCAGCTATTTGGGCTGGAGGAATCTCAAACCCCTGGTGTTTGGCTGCTGGATTACTATGGCAATAACATTTGGTTCAGAAGAGAGTTCAACTTAAATTCCAAACCACTATAAGCAGAAATGTAACAGGTTGGAAACTCCTCTCCATAGTAATCAAAGCCAATGGAAGACTCCTTCCCCATGATGAGTCTGGACTGGGAGTAAACTCTGAAACTGTGATGCTTCTGACCCCCCAAGCAAAAGGTTCCTATTACCTCATAAAGCACAGAACAATACCTAGAGATGGAATGCTCTCTTTCCAGGTAGAATTCAAAATGACTACATATGACAATAATTGCCTAAAAGAAGAGCTTTGATAAAATTAATTAAGGGGAAAGGCAGGACACAATACTGGTTTTCTAGTATTTCTACTAACAATAAGAAAATTTCATTGATCCCAGTCCATTCACACACATATAGTTGACACAATATTCACCCTTACTATAAGTTATTTACTTGGTTACTTTACATTCTATTTAAATTAATTATTTTAATGTTAATTTTTACCCACTAAATTGATTTTCTAACCCACTAATTGGTCATAAGTCACAGTTTGAAGATCCTTGAATGAAACAATAAGGCATAGAAGGAATCAATTTTTGTAAACACATAAATTCTCATGGGAAAAGTCATGAAGATCCTATCTTGAAATATAAACAACAATTCTCTTTGGGTGATGGATTTCCTGGCTTTTTTTCCTTTCTTTTTTTCTTACCTTTATTAGCTTATCTTCCTTCAGGAAATTATATTTCTTGGGTAATTGGTAAGGTGAATTGCATCCCACCCATGAAATGTTTTAGAATCTTTCAAATTATCTCAGTGTTCTCATTCCAAATACCTCGTTGCACCCCCTCAATCAATAGTTATGTCCATTGCATTTTCTACCAACAACCATAATGACATCCCTACTCTCTTACTTTCTAACACAGGGTACCTCAAACAGGAGAAGAGGAAAGGAAGGGAGGAAGGAAGGGGAAAAGGAAGGGAGGGAAGGAGGAGGGAGGAGGGAGTCTCATATACCTATTCCAAGTTTCTTTAATATACTTAATATATTATAATATAATATAATATAAATATATATTATATATATAATATATAATATACTTTAATATACTTATAAGAGGGGTGTGTCTGTGTGTGTGTGTGTGTGTGTGTGCACGCATGCACATAGGTAGGTAGGTTTGGGGCCTAGGGTTTATTTTTATGTTTGCCTAGAGACTGGATTGGATTTTTACAAAATTCTAATTGAGCCATTCATTTCATTAGCCCTGTGAATATGAGAAATTCACATCTTGCCTTTCTGTGCCTCAGTTTCCCTATTTTTATTATAAATTCGCTGTGTTAAGATTTACTTGATACTTTTATATCCAAGAGCTATGTTGGCTCAGGAAGAATCACTTGGACAACTGGTTCCTCACTTGCAGGTTATGTATATTTTTCAATTATTGATAATCTTGCCCTACACCAAATTCCCACACAGGAAGAATGCTGGAAACTGACTACCGTTACCATGAATTAGATTTAGCTCAGTGGCTAAATCAGATCTAATGACCCTTTTTGTAAAAATATGTACAACATTTCTTATTACTATGTTGGGCTCTTTGACCGCTTGAATTTATAACTCCATAGAATTAAAGGAAACCCTACTGACATGTGGAGGACACTGTCACTCTGTTCCCATGGGAAATAATTTATTTATTTATATAGATTTAGGGGGTACAAGTGATTTTTTGTTACATGGATGAACTGCATAGCAGAGAAGTCTAGGCTTTTAATATACCCATCACCTGAATAGTATACATTGTACCCAACAAGTAATTTTTCATCCCATATCCCCCTCACACCCTCCCCCTTCTGAGTCTTCACTGTCTATTATTTTGTTGAGTAGGACCATGCATACCCATTGCTTAGCTCCCACTTACAAGTGAGAACACGCGGTGTTTCTTTTTTTGTTCCTGGGTTACTTCACTTAGAATCATGGCCTCCAGTTCCATCCAAGTTGCTGCAAAAGACATTATTTCATGCTTTTTGATGGCTGAGTAGTATTCATGATTTATGTACCTATACACACACACACACACACACACCACATTTTCTTTATCCACTCCAACTGGTGGGCACTTAGATTGGTTCTAAAGCTTTGCAATTGTGAATTGTGTTGCGATCAACATATGGGTGTATGTGTATTTTCTAAAATGCCTTCTTTTCCTTGGGTAGATAACCAGTAGTGAGATTGCTGGATGAATGATTGATCTACTTTTAGTTTTTTGAGAAATCTCCATACTGTTTTCTACAGAGGTTATACTAATTTCCCACCAATAGTGTATAAGCATTCCCTTTTCCTTGCATCTGCACCAGCATCTATTGTTTTTCGACTTTTTAATAGTGGCCATTCTGAGAGGGGTAAGGTGGAATTTCATTGTAGTTTTAATTTGCATTTCCCTAATGATTAGTGATGTTGAGTGTTTGGGGAACATATTTCTTTAAATAGTCTATATATCCTATAGGTACACATTTACCTAAATTTTACTGTTAAAGGTCACAGTAAGTTATATTTAATATTATAGAAAGTCATGCAAAGAGTTTTGAAAAGCTTTATTCATACTCTTTGAGATGCTAAAGACATTTCCAGTGATCACCTAACCGCCATTCAAAAAAGTCACCACTGATATCGACGGCAAGTGTTCAAGGCAAACATTCTCTCTGGGAATAGCTTACAAGACTTCCATATGTATAGGATTAATTAACAGTTCTGAGTTCATAAGCGGATAACTGAAAAATGGCAACATTTGAGCCAAATCCACCTCCAAGGAAGTTGTCTTTGGCTCTTGGATGTTGAAAGAAAATTTTAAACTAGTTACACATATTAAAAATGAGAAATTCCACATAACGTATCAAGTTTGGATTTCAGCTTCTTTTGAAGAATTGTATCATCTGTCTACCCTGGGTCTGTGTTCCTGTGAAGCCCTTTCAGTGGCCCTGAGTAATGATCGACACTTGATGGCGAGTGGGGGCTTCCCAGTTCCACACAGTCTCACCTGCACCTTCCCATCGATTCAGGTTGCCTGCCTAGACTTTTTAGGCGTTTGAGCCTGAGACCCCTACTGCAAGCAAACATAGTCAGTACAATATTGTCATGAGCCGATAAACAAGCACTTGATATAATTACTTAGAAAATAAACAACACCAGTAGTAGGAAGTAACCAAAAACAAACCGTAGATATTTCATGCAACTTCTCAATCTAAACACACTCATTTTCTATCGTATTTTCAAGCCTCATTGGCTTCATCTTGTTACATTGACATTTATTCACCCCCCTCCCTGTGTGTTTTTTGCCTCTGGGAGATATTTTTTTTTTTTTGGTAAAACGTAGATCATAACCCCTGCTCAGCCCATTTTTCTGGGTTATTGTGAAGATCCTGGTGTAAAAGTGCTGTATAAATGCAAAGTATGAATATCCACAATTATTTACACGCAGGCACTGGAAGGTTCTTGCAGGCCCTGCTGCTGCTCTGGCTGGCTTGAAGTTTGGCGTAGCAGCAGGAATAGGTAAAGCTGGTTTAGATGCCTTTGAACTCACTGATTGCTATGTCTGGTTCTTCTGTACGGTTGCTGAAGTAGCTCTTTTTCTCTATCAGCTCAGCACTCAATCCAGGCAAAAATAAATACATAAATAAGCAAATAAATATCCCCCCCCCTCCGTTCCTGTGACAAGAACCGAGGATACAGAGTGACTTGCACTTAGTGTCCAAAAGTGCAAGTAGGTCCTTTCAAGTTCAACAGCGCTCTGCACTCAGCATGCAGAAAGGGAAAAGTAGCCCCCAGGAAGTTGGCCTCCAAGTCAGTCTGTTTCTCCAGAAAATAATCCACAATCATGTTGTCTTTGTGTGGATGTCCTGCACCATTTAGTACAATGTTAAAATAGTTTGACATCAAAATGTGAAGGCAAGGCCGCCTGTCAACCAAAGGACTTGCAGACCTACACATTCCAGCCCAGCCCCTCTCTACTGAGCCTCAGACTCTACACCCACCACCCATATGACATCCCACAACGGGAGGGAGTTTTTTCTGTGTTGTTTTTTTTTTTTAACTGATGAAATTCCCAGTGCCCAGGATGGTATCTATATATAGTAACTACTCCTTATTTGTTTTGGGTTTTTTTTTCATTGTTGTTGTTGTTGTTTTTGCATGAATGAATGATAGATACCACACAATAAGTATCTACGATTTAATTTGTCCTGGATCAAACTTTTGATTCCACCTCCCACCTCCAAACCTGCTGCTTCTCTCCTTTGTTTTTGCATCTTTGTGATTGGCACTGCCTCCTTCCCAGTTACTCAGTGACACTGATTCCTCTTTCTCTTACTTCCCCCTTCCAATCAGCAGTTCCTCTGGCTCTACCTCTGTGATGTGGCCTGAATCTGTCTCTGTCACACCCCCATCACTGCTACCCCAACGGTCTCTGGGCTGGACCCCCCCAGCAGCAGGCTTCTCCAGCTCCCTGCCTCCTCTCTCCTCCTACACTCTTTTTTCCTGGCGACAACCAATGGGAACTCTTTAAAATATAATTCTGCCAAGAATTCTCCAGTGGCTTCTCATGGCACTTAGGCTAAAATGCAAACTCTTTACCAGGGTCTGGTGTGTAAGGTCAAATATTTGTGGTTTCCAAAACCTGGCCACCATAGAACCATCCAGAGAGATTAAAAAGAAATATGCAGAGCCAGACATCACACATTACACTGATCAAATCAGCCTCTTGAGAGGTGAGAGCCTCAGTAGATTCCACGTTGAACATTTTCTCATCTTCAACTTCTATATTTTATATGATTTCCCTCTTTATCCACAGCCTTTTAGCCTGATGGGGCCTCTCCTCCCTCTCCAGCAATCATAAAGTTCTTTCCAGCATCAGGACTTTTGCTTTTGTTGTACTTTCTATCTGGAATGCTCCTTCTCTTTTCATGACTGCTCCTTAGCCTCATTTGGGGGTCCTATCAAACATCTCTGCCCCAGCACGCCCAGCCCTCACCTCCATCGTTAATGCAGCCCCAATCTCTGTCCTTAAGTGTTGTCTACACCACAATGCTGTTGTATTTTCTTTCCAGCACTTATCACTATCCGAAAGAACGTTATCGATTTATGAGCTTGTATATCTCCCCCAGTGGAAAGTAAAATCCCTGAGGGCAGGGACATTGCCTATGCTTTTTTTTTTTTTTTTTTTTTTTTTTTTTTTTTACTGCTAAATTTCCAGAAGTGTTCCATCGCTATGTGTGGAAAATAATAAATATTCAGCCTTTGTGGCATATGAGGTCTCTGTTGTAACTATTCATCTCTGCCATTGTAGTGTGGAGGCAGCCAAAGATGAGATGCTGTGTTCTAACAAAGCATCACTTATAGACACTGAAATTGAAATTTCATTTAATTTTCAGATCCTGAAAGATATTTTTCTCTTTTTGATTTTTTTAAACCATTTAAAATTGTGAAAACCAGCCTCAGAGGCCCATACAAATACATGTGGCAGACTGGATTTGGCCCATGGGCTGTAGCTTGCCAAACCCTGATTAAGAGCATTTGTACTTGTCATTTGGTTCGAAAGGCCACAACATCTTTGAGAAGCTCAAGGAAGCTTCCAAAACTCTGTTAGCAGTGTTCTCATGCTATTTCCACCTACAGATGTCTGCAGGTCTCAAACCAATTCAGAAAGCATTTGCCAGGTATATATTAGGTTAAACAGAACTGGATTAAGTGGCAGGCCAGGAGGCAGCTACCCAAGGTACCAGTTTACAACTGAAGCTGAAATGTCACCTTAATAAATCTGAAACACTGCACCTCTGAACTCAGTTTTCCACATGAGTCTTTTTACGTAAGTGGCAAAATATAAATTCCTGAAAATGGAGACTTCAGCCCTGAATGAATACTAATTTAAAATAAAATCATAACTGGCATCTATCCCATCCTTATTATTTAATACTGATAAAATATTTAAGGAATTTTTAAAAGGCAAATGTAAATATTTAAATATTTTAGAGGTTGCAAACTATTTTTCTGCTAATGGATCCTGCATAACTTCAACCTAAATTGAAGACATTATGAAAAGATGCCAAAAAATACCAAGAATAAAGATTGCTCCTCCCTGTTCTCCAGGAGACTGGCCTCAACTTTCACCTGCCTAAATATTAATAATACATTTTACCTCGGCCCCAAAGTCAGTATTTCTGGGAAGACTTCTTGAACCCTCAGACACAGATTGCTCGTTCTCGGTTCTCAGTATTTCCTCTTCTTTTCATATGTTTATATATTTATTTTGAAATAAAAATATACTCTTTATATATTTATTTATAAATGTAAATATTTATGTATTTGAATATTTAATTCATGTCTATTTCCCTTATGAGACTGCCACACACTTAAGGCTTGTTTTATGGACCTGGACAAGCGTTGTACCTGGTATTCAGTTGGCACTCGATAAGTAATTATTCAATGAGCAAATAAGTAATGGAATAAATAAATGCGGCAGACCTTGAAGGGAGGCAAATTTATTGTCTTAACAACAAGGAAGATATTTCCTTCCACTTTCTCCATAACTTTTCATAATGCAGTGTGCACACATTTATCATGAATATGATAATCATATTTCTAAGACCCAAACAGTCCACCTTTGGGTGAATATAGAATAGAGACAGGGAGGAGAGGAAGGCACCCCTGGAGTGAAATCTCATTAGACACAGAGGGTAGGCTTTCAAACCACAGCATTCATTTTAAAGCTCACATGCTGGTTACTACAGAAGAAGGAAAAAAAAAAATCAACCGTATGTATTTAAAAGCAGAGAGAAACACAAAGTAAAGTCTTCTTTCAAAACCATAGGAAACTTGTTTTCAATCCTGATTCTAAAAGATGAACACCCCTCTATACCCCTTCATTATAATCCTCGTGGCTGCCCTTCCAATTAGGTCCCAGAATGCATGCTGGTGTCGGACACAAAATCAAAAGCCTACAGCACGAATGTGTTTCCAGATCTCCGGCATGTTTTCTGTTTCTCTGGCAAAAGAGCTAACATTCAAGTGAAATCTCTCACATGGCTAATTGTTCCTGATAACTATGTCCTCATTTCCAAGTGACTGACAGTTCAGCACAAGCAAGAGAGATAAATATGTGCACTAAAAACAATATTTAGGCATTGAAAATCTATGAATCAGATGATAATATTTCCTACCGAAAAGATAGGTAGCCCCAAAACAGGTTATAACATATGTGATCAACAGAATTCAAAGCTACTAATTCTAGATTCCTTTCAGATGTGACATTGAAATAATGGTGATGAATAACACAAATACAATATACTAATAAGAAGAGACATCTATTTAAGAGAAACTGCTAAAGAATATAACAAGTTTTGAGCAAAGCAAATGAATAATACTCTCCAGAAAGGTACAATATAAAGTCAAGAGTTATAGTTCTTTCACCAATCTCTAAACTCTCAGTTGCCTGAAATAAATTGAAAAAATATCAAGTGGTCACATTTATTCGAGTATTCAATATGTACTTACAAGATGTAAAATGAGCGTTGTTATAAGACAAGATGTTGGCTATCTCACTGATTGTATAAAATTAATCTTCATTAAAACATTCTTCCCACTTAACACTAGTTTATGGCTTTGCTGATTCTCCTTTCTAAACTAAATATAGTACAAAGCAATTTTAAGGTGCGATTGCAAATCTTGCAACCAATGCAGGATTTCTTGAAGTTAATGAAAGTGATATTGGAGAATTTCTTTAGACTTCAAACCATTTATAAAAGGATTTTTAACAGACGCAGAACAGTTAATGATTAAATATGTAATTATTGTCAGAGATGATGACACAATTATAATTTCGAAAGAGAATGGCTTACACATAGAGTCAAAGAGGTGTTTGCAAAGTGCTCCCGGAGAGTAGTCTTTCAATCAGGGGTAGTTTGGCAATGATGCTAATGATAATGATGAAGAAGATGATGATACTGGAGGCTGAGTGAGATGGGAGGATCGCTTGAGTCCAGGAATTCAAGACTGCAATGGGCTATGATCACTCCTGTGAAGAGCCACTGTACTTCAGCCTGGGCGACATAGCGATTTGTCTCTTGAAGAAAATAATGATAATTAATAATAATAATAAATCAAGATAAGTCTCATTAAAAAGTTTTCATTTTTTATTCCCTTTGCCTAAAAAAACTCTTTGTTCTCAGAGTTTGTCTTCTCCAAGAGCCTTTTCCATACCCATCCCAGACTGAGCTAAGTCACATTTTTATGTCTCTGCATATCTTTCTATAAGAGAAAGTACATTACACTGAAATGATTCATAAATCTGTTTCTCCGGTCAGACTTGAAGTTCCTCAAGGTCAAAGACTATGTCTTATTACCTCTTTATCCTCAGTGCCTTTCACAGTAATAGGCACAGAGTTGTAGGGGGTTTGAGGGGATCTGGGGACCAATCACAAGGGGCGGTAACACACGATAACAGGGTTGCATGAGAAGAGAAGTCCTGCACCGCATGAGACAGTCCCAAGGGCTATCATCCAGAAAGGGAAGAGGGCAAGAGGGAGGGATTGAACAGGGAGATTGAAGAGGCAGTTTAGGAATCTAGGTGATGGTGCTTACCAGCGCTGTGGGGAGTCTCTGGGTCAGAGTGCTCCAAGGGGCAACTTGGGGCTTTCTAACTACAGGGCTCTATCCTATCAATGGGTATCGGCTGCAGGGCAGAGTTTCATGGATTATGCAACCCAGGAAGGCCCTAGGCAACTATTAAAAATTGCTCATTTGAGCTATTTAAAAAAAAAATAATTGGATGCGTAAAAATTTGAATTTGGTGTCAGTAGGCTTTTGCTCACCCTATGTACAACCTAGAGGCCAATACGGAGAAGCCATCTTTGGCTCACTTATATAACAATAATAGCTTCTCAGTGATTGACAAATTTACGTGAAGTTGCTAACTATAATTTTTCTGTATATTCAGAAGCTCCCATGTAAACATCATATTTTAATTGAGGCCAAATTCAGAGTTCAAAGGTAGAGAACTTGATTCATTTGTTTCCCAAATATGTCCATTAATCTATTAAGTTTCGGAATTCAGAACATATAAAAAAACCTCTCTGGTAGCTGGAGGTATCATAACTCCTTTTCTTTTTATTCTACAACAAAAATAATATCTTGTGTGTAATGTGCACTCAATAAATACTGGAAACAACCCAAGTGCCCATCAATTCATGAGTGTATAATTAAAATTTGGTATATACTAGCAATGGAATATTACTCAATTCTAAGAAACGACAGTGAGCTAGCACCGTTTACGC
>VBSM01000316.1:7225485-7323529 GCA_008086735.1 Cheirogaleus medius
CAATATTTGTACCCCCATAATAAGAGGAAATAAAAGGAAAAATAAATAAATAAATATTCCTTGATTGGAATAAATGTATTAGTGATTCCAAATCTCCTCAAGATGTGTAGAGCAAGAGCATTTTGTTAGGCTTAAAAATTATTTTCTCAAAGATAAAATCTCAAATTCAAATCATTTGAAAATATTTGGTTAAATTTATTAAATGAAAATATGTGGCTTTTTGCTAGTTGAAAAATATTGAATAAAAATATTTATACATAAGAATTGCAAAATAACACAGGCAAGTTGAGATAATGACAAGAAACAATGTCTGAAAAATCATCTTTTTCAGAGAAATGCTTGTTCTACCTCTTCAAGTTCACAAATGACAATGATTAGGAGGATGAGGATTGATGATAGGTGGATAGATAGATAGATATTGTACATTTACCATGTGCTAGGTTTAGTGTTTGGCACTTTACACACATTATCTCGTTTAATTCTCATGGCAATACTTTAAGGAAGAGGTTGTTATTACCATATTTTAAATATGGGAACCTGAGGCTTAGGGAGGTCAAGTTATTTACAGGAGACAACAGAGCTAGTAAATGACATTTGAATGCAGGTTCTCTGCTTATAGAGTGTGTGTAGTCAATCACTGAATGAGTGTTCATGCATGCTAAAAAAGGAGAATTTCCACTTGTACAGATTCTGTCTCTAAATTGCAACCTTTTCCCATGTTGGTCTTTCAACTTGCCTGCTAAGAATATCCGTTTATTTTGAAAAGTAATTTCAAACACACTGCAAACACAAGAAAATCAATGTGGAATTGTAATTAAGTTCCAGATCACCATATTCTGGAGGAAAACAAATGAAAGCAGTTGGAAATCTTTTCTTATTTTATGCACTAATTGAATTATATAGCACCCACTCACTGTTCAATTAGTCTAATTATGGTCAACATAAGTCATTGTTGTTAGGATGGCAGAAGAATATGATTCTGCCACCTTTTTGAAACTAGCCTGGACATATGGATAATAGATAGGTTTTGTGTATAATCTGGGTAATTGCCATCCACCTTGCAGAGTAGTTCTATATAATTAAAATGATTCAAATGATAATAATTTTGTATAAATATTTGGTTATCTTATATGGTCATTTTTATTTATATCTCCATTATTGATTGAATGTTGTATGACTATGATACTTTTATATCTTTATTCAACCAAAACAAAATCAAGGCATCCTTGTAGTTCTAGAATGAACTCAACAGCTGAAAACTTGAACATGCACCATTTAAAGTAACAAAGAGAATTAATTTGACAGTGAGAAAAATATTGAAAATTATTTAAACATCTCATTAAATGAAATGTAAATTTAATCATCATATGAAATAGACTTTAAACTACTATGTGCATGCATATGTATGTGTGTGTATTTCAAGTGCAATCTGAAAAATCACCATTAAACGTTGTAAAACCGAGGAACTTAACTCTTAGGTAGGAACAAGAAATTGATTTCAAATACTTCAAGTATTCCCAATAGAGCAAACAGTCTAAATTTTCTGCAATTCATGCAAACGTTTGCATACTTCAGGTAGGCTCATAAAATAAGCTGGAACATGAGACAACAATTTGTAACAAAATCACTGGGATCTATGCACAGAGCCAAGAAAATAAGATACGGATTAAAGAAGAGTCATCCTGATTGTACCATTCCAGTTTTGACAATGCAGTAAGTTCTATTGAAAATTCTTGTCCAAAAGAGTCTCTATGAGATGCAATAAACTGGGAGCTCCTGGACATACTTACTCCCTGTAGGAGTATCTAGGAATCAAGGAGGCAAATAAGGGCAAAGACTGGAAAGAGTAGCTGTAGCTGAAGCTACTCACAAGGTTCCTTACTACTAGTGAAGAACTCTCTCTCTCTTTCTCTCTCTCTCTCTCTCTCTCTCTCTCATAAAATATGATTTCTGTGCAAGGAATGAGTTATCTATCATCAGAAAAGTTGAAGTGCTCTGAATGACCATGACCTTCATTCATTCAGCAAATGTTTAGTGCAGGTCTATTATTTTAGGTCTGGCATAACATGCTAGACATAAGGAATACAATTGCAAACAGAAAGTTGTAAAAGAAGATTTTCTAGAACGAGTTAAGTGCTTGAGCTACATAAACGTTTAGGTCTTTCTGAACCCTGAGATAAACATACCAACAGTGTTGCATGTATTAATATATTTAAGAAAATATTCCTGGTCACTAATGTTATTTTCAATCTGATGTATTCCCCACAGGATTAGAGTCACTATTATTAATAACAATTTTCTCTGTGAAATGTTTTAAAAGTATTACAAGGGAAGAAAGAAAATTTCAGGGACAATAAGGAAACCTCATTGCACTGACTATAATTCGGGGAGTTGGATATTGCAAGACAGCCTTACAGATAAGAACTTTAATCCTGTTGGAATCTCAATAATAAATGGTTTAGGAAGCATTAAGAAGAGTTTTGGTCTTGTTTTCTTCATATTAACAACATTTCATGGTTCCAATAAAGGTGTTTTGTTTGAGCATGAACATTTGTTAGCTGTAAAGCTCTTGGAACAGGGCTGGCAGAGAGTAAATGCTAACTAAATAATTTATGTTGTTGTTGTTTTACTATTAGTATTGGCATGGGATACCTAGATCAACTTAAACAGAAGCAAAGAGAACAAACAAGGTACATGTGGAATATCAGTTGTGAACCAATGAAAAATATAAAATTCCTCCCACTAAAATAATTACATCATTTAATATGTAACTACTTGGTCTGTCTGGATGCTCCCTGGTCTCCCAGCTCACAGTATCAAGAATGACTATTGGTGCCAAGTTGAACCGATGATGCAGTGATCACAAACACAGAGTAATTTTATACAAACCGTTTATCACAAAAAGGAAAGAATGAAAGGAAGGAAGGGAGTTACACAAAGTGAAAATGCGTTCCAGAGAGAGTGGAATGGGTCAGTCTCCATGGGTGGAGAAAGACGCTGACATCTGAGCACACGCTGCCTTTTATAAACTCACTAGTTTGTCCCGCCTTTCTCCTGGCCGGATTGGTTGTCATTCCCCGCCTTTTGGGGTAATTGACAGGTTGGGGTTATATAGCATGTTACATAACAGGTCCATTATGTAACAAGTTTCCCTTTCTACACACGAGTTTTTCCCAAAATCCTTCACCAAAACTCTACCCATGTTATGCTCATTAGATGGTAATGAGCCCCAGGTCAGTTAAAGGTCACCAGGAGCTCCTTACTGTGAATGTTCCCACCAGGAAACAGTTCCTGGCTGCAATTGGGTTCCTAGCTACAATTTGGTTTCTGTCTGTCCACCTTTAGCCACTTCCTTGCCACTCTTTGACCCTCTGTCAGATCTAATATAACTACCTTTATCTAAATAAAATAACAATTATTTACAAGAAAATTCTAGGCTACCAACTCCAGTGTTCATGTACTACATCCACAAATAAGAATAGAATATACAAGAAATGGAAAGAAATATATCTCTTTCCTTATAAACATTTTGACCAGTGTGATTTTATTGAAGGGCATTCCACTGTCTCAGGTTTCTTACATAAACTATATAAATTTGGAAAATTATTAAACTGGGGCTGATTCATAAAAAAAAACCACTGAGCCTCATTTATCATTTTCAGGATATTCTCCCATGCTTTCTTGATTAATACTTTTATTAGAGGCATTCAATATAGATAATGCAAAATTAAATGGATTTTGCCAGAATACATTATAGCCATTAAAATAAATCAGACTATTAAATGGAGGGAAAAAGTAAAATCTGAAAAAGAAATATAATTCCATATAACTTATGACAGAGTCAATTAATCACACAACCACAATTTGAGACCTTTCCTCTGTAAAGAAAGGAAGGAAGATCCATTTAAAAGTTCATCATTATTGTCACAGTCTCTGAAGAAGAGACCATAAGCCAAAGACTGGTCTGTATTGAACATGAAGATAAATTCTCTTTGTTTTTTTTTTTTTTTCAACTTCCCTTGACTCAGCTAGACCCTTCAGTTCTTGCTTGTGACAATGTGAAACAAGATATAGACCAACAGGAAAGAACCAACCCAAATGTCAATGCTTTGAAAAACTGTTGGAGATAAGCCATTTGAGAAGAGCTCTTGTCCTTTGTCATTCTCTCTCCTCTTCTGCATCCTGCTTCTGAACAACGTTCTCCAGTGTTCCATTTCACAAAATTGCCTTCCATTTCCAACTACCTTAATAACAAGATAGAACATTTACTTGACTTTACTGAACTTCACAAGTTTTTTGGCCTTTAAGATTCCCCCTTAAATAATAAAAAAGATGACAGGATGAACTCTTTTCTACAAGTATATTAGTGCTTCCAATATGAATTCATAGAATTATGATTAAGTTCATTTTTACCAAAGACCAAATATGTGCTACGAAGCCTTTTTAATATTGCCTGTGTTTCATGCCATTTCTGAAATTTATTATTTATTGATTTAATAGATTTTAGGTGTCAGTTATAGGTTAGTGAATTCGGGAATAACTGAAAAAACTTTTACGCTGATATTACTTGATGACAAGCTTAATTAATCAAAAAATTCTACTTCTGACTATGCAGTTAGCGTGCAGTAGGTGTTGAATGGAACATGGAAAGCAAAAGAAAACACATTCTTGCCCTTACAGAACTTTCAGGATAGTTGAGAAAGCAAAAGTAACTTATAAGAAATGTTCAGAAGACCATAAAACATTCTTAGACATTTGGTGCCATAGGAGGTAAGCAGGAAAGGAAGAAGAAGATAGCCTGGATTTTTATGAAGAAGCAGCAAGAGGAGAATTTGCGGTGGGGTGCATTTTCAGGATTCCAAAAAGATAACACTTGATCCCAAGAACAAATATGGAAGGCAAGAGGTGTGGTCAGAAGTGGGATGAGTCCTTTGATTGGGGAGGGCAGTATGTACAATGAGATAGAGGAAGTAAAACTAAGTGGAAATAGCCAAGTGTTTGTTACTGAATGGATACAGCCTGCCTTTTACTGTAAACTACATCATATAAATATAGCCTTGTGGGAGGCAGCATATTACAATGGCTAAAGAGATAAGCGTTGTTTTTGGAAAACCTGCATTCACTATGTGACTCAGCCACTTGCCATACGTGTTAAATTGGCCAAGTGACAAATCTTTTAGGATTTAGCCCCCTTTGGTCCTTGAAGAATATAGCTTTCTCTATGTCCCACAATCCTCTTCTTGTCATACCTCTCAGTGATTTCAACATTCTCTTGGATGAGATTTCCAATGTATCAGTCTCTCTAAAGTCTTTCTTGTTAACCCCAACAGCCCCAATAATCCTGCCCTCCACACTTGTCACTCAATCTCATCATCATTAACAATAAAAACCCACCTTCTTAATCTGTATTGAAAACATTGTAGTCTCCACACACCACTTCCCATATTTCCATGTTGTCTTTCTAGTTTCCTGTCTGCCATTGTGACTTCCCAATAATTGACCTTTTCACCTTTTGACTTTCCATCACTCCCATTATATCCTCACTTCTCTTTTTATTTAGCTCAAATTACACGGCCAATCACTGTCATCACTGCCTTGCAAATACTGTCAACTCCCTTTGACCTTTTTCCTTCCATCATTCTGCCTGGCAAAATACCAACTTTTGTTAAATCCAAGCCTTTGCCCACTTAGTGTCTATACCCAAGCAGCTGAAGACTCCTAAAAAAAAAATGCAGCCATGCCGACAGGGCTGTCTCTAAATGCATGACAGAAATCTCAAGTGGGCTCTTAATGTTTGCCTCAAAATCTTCCAAAACTTTTGCTAGTCAATTCACTCTCTCCTATTATGTGATTCCTATTATAAACCTTTTCACTCTCTCCACCAACTTTCACTTTCTCCTATCTACTTTTTTTATCTCAGCTGAAGGCATTGCTCAAACTTCTCCCTAAGAACATAAAAGATCAGAAGAATACTTCCATGCACTTTCAGCACCCAATCTCCCAACTAACCTGCATCTGTACCATATGCTCAGCCTTCTTCTGCTCCTTTATGGTGACAGGTGCATTTATCTAAGGCCAGCCCTCCACTTGTTCTCTGCATTTCCTATTCCCATTCCCTTGAAAGGATTTGGCTCCTTCCTTCCTCTTTCCTGTTGCATCACATTTCAACTTATATCACAGGGGTCACCAAACTATGACCAAACACAGGCCAAATGTGGCTAGATGCCTGAGTTAAGAACCATTCTTATATTTTTCAATGGCTGAAAAGAACTTGAAAAAAGAATGATATTTTATGACATGTAAAATAATATGAAATTCAAAGGTTAGTGCTCATAGAGGAAGTTTCATTGCAACGCAGTCTTGCTCATTTATTTACACATAGTCTACAGTTCCTCTCCCACTGCTGTGGTAAAGGAGTCGTAACAGAGATTGTAGCTCAAGTCAAGCTAAAAATATTTGCTATATGACCCTTTACAACTAAAGTTGTTCAACCCCACTTGCATTTGCAGAACATTTAAACATGCTATAATCACTCTCATGTTAAAAACAAAGACTATCCCTTCACTCCATGTCTCTCTCCAGTTATAACATATCAGTGCTCTCATTTGTGACAAAAATCCTCAAAATAATGTTTATTAACTACAGTTTTCAACTCCATTTGTCCTGTTTTATGATCACTCCAGTGATTATTCTAAAGACACCATTCTTCTAAAGGTCACCAAGACCTGCCAATTGTGACATTCAGTGGCTATTGTATCCTATCCCTACTCTACTGCTTAGCAACATTTGACAGGGATCACTCTCTCCTTCCCTTGCATTTGGGGACCCACCCTCTCTTGGTTAATTTCCTTCTCATCTGGTTGCTTCTTTGTTTTTTTTATGCTGGATATTCTCATTTTCCCAACATCTGAAGATTGGAGCACTCCAGGGTTTAGTTCTCTGACCTCTTTCCTTTTATTCCTTTGCTTGCTAGGTGATCTCGTCCAGCACCAGAGTTCTAAGTGACATTAATAAACCGATACTCAAATTTGTAAGTCCATCCCTGACCTTTCCCTGCAACTCCAGCCTCATATACACAAGAGCCTACTTGACATATCAACGTTTATAAGCCTAAAAACTCATTCTTGATTTTCCCCTGGAAGCCTGGTTCTCCTTTTCTATCTTTCCTGCCTCAGTAAAAGGCAACTTCTGTTCCTACAAATGCTTAGGCCAAAATCTCTGTGGTTGCCTTTGATCTCTCTCTACAGTTCATATGCAAATTCTATTGGCTCTTTGATTTCTCTTTATCCTCAACACACTCACATACTATTAGCTCTCCTTTAAAATAACCCCAAATGTCCACCACGTTTTTCCACTTCCATTTCCATGACCCTAATCCAAAGCATCACCTTAGGTCTAGACTATAGCAATAGCCTCCTAATCAATCTCTCTCCTTCCTCCCCTATTCCCTTGAATGATCCATTTCAAATGAAAGCCACAACATGCAACTTCCCTTCAAAGTGCCCCCCACCATTGCAAAAGGAAAAAAAATTAAATCATTTTTCTATGACCTACCTGGCTCCAGATTAATTTGCCTTTGTTTATTCTCTAATTCCATCTCATTTCACATTCCCACCCCACTTCTCCTTTTTTGTCACTCTTTGTCACACTGGTTTGATTTCTGCTGCTCACAGCCTCTAAGTTCAGTTCTTCAGGTTGAAATGTTTTTCTTCTTCCTACTCATCACATGCTGTTACCTGCCCTTCAGAGTCCAGATCAAATATCTCATGCCCAGATAGGCTTTTCCTGGCTACCCTAGTCATCCTGACCCCATCCCACCCACCTACACTCTCCAGTTTAGTTTCTCCTTAGCCCTTATTTCCATCAGATATTATTCCACTATGTGTTTTTATTACCCCTCCCATATAAACTCTAAGAGAGCAGGTCCCTTATCCTATCCTAATCTCCATAGTATCACAAAATTCTGGAAGACTTGTCACCCATAAAATGTTTTGCGATTTAAAGAATGAATTAGTAAATAAATGAATGAAAAAAATCTATATAGAATACTCACCATCAAATTGGTACTGACTGATTAAAACTATGGTGCTCAAATGGTGGTAGTGTTCACCAGGGTTTCGGTGGCGGGGGGGCGGGCAAGACCCACATCATAGGGATGTGGCTAGCATTATCCGGGGGAAGGGCATACCTCTAACCCTTCTTAGAGAGAGGCAAAGTTATACAATGTATCCAAAATGTAAAAAAAAAAATCTTTTGTCGGATGGAGGGCAGGCGGGAGGGGGGAGGAAGTGTAGAGTTACATAATGTGAGCCATGCGCGCCACCTGGGGATTGGACTCGCTTGAAGTTCTGGGATGTGGGGGGGGGAGGGGTGGTAGGGGCAATGTATGTAACCCTAACAATATTTGTACCCCCATTATATGATAAAATAAAAGGAAAAAAATTAAAAAAAAAGAAAAAGAATATTCAACACATTGCCTGGCACAAAGAAAATTGCTAAAGAAATGAAAGCTGTTAATAAAAAATAATAAATATATATAAAATAAAAACAAAATAATAATAAATGATAAAATTTAAAAGATAAGATAAATAGGTAATATTATTTTAATTTAAAGATAGCAAGTTGGGTGAGTCATATGCAGAATATGAATACCATAGAGTAAACCTGTAGAAAGACTTCAATTCTAGGTAGATATTTCTATAATGGGCTGATATTGTTATATTTTAGTGCTGACAATATTTTATTTTTTGGAAGAGTATTATATATTTATATAAAATACTCAAGCACATATACACAACACACAAAAAGGGTGAGGGGGTAGATATTCTACAGAAGTCCGCTCTGGCAACCATAGAGAAAGAGAACTGACTGAACTTTCTTTTTGTTTCTTTTTCTTGAAGAAAGGAAATGAAGTTGTTGCTGTTCCATGTTTCTTTAATTAAGCTTAAATTTCAATTTGTGTTAAGTTTGGTCTCTTCCAAGTTCTGAACAGAACATTAAATTAAGTACTGCACAAGTGGTGTGACTAATACTCTTTTCTCATTCTTCTAGACCTTTGACTCTGCCCTGGGTAACAGACTTTACATGGCTGACTTTGATCTCTTTTCCTTGGTTCAGGTGGTATATGGGATATTTGCAACAAAACTTAAGTATGTGGTTGCAAGTGATGAATTTATATTCAAACTGCATAAGCTTCCCATTATTTGGTTTGAAAAATATCTATAAATACTGAACATGTACTTTCCTTTGAAATTATAAAGTTTCTGCAATTTTATTGAGATTATGTTGTTTGTTTCCCTTCAGTGCAATTTATTAAACAAGCACCGAGTGTCCACAGTGTTGAAAGTAACATGTTGGACACATTACAGGCTACCAAATGAGCCAGGTACAGGAAATGGATTCCATCCCCTGAGCAACTCCAGTTGAATGATTATAGTTGCCTGAAGGGCTATCTTGAAAAAGATCGTGAGGCTGTGACTGGAATTATAGGGGAAAAAATGATATGATCCATGAATGATATCTGACAGAAGGGACGAAGGCTGAATCACTGCACAAATACTGACTGTTTGCCATGTTAGAATTTGATAGTCATTGCTCTTGGATAGTTACAGTCTACTAAATGAGATTAATTCACATGGTTATAGGACAGCATATCACATTAATAATTTTTTAAAGACAGATCATCAGATTCCTAGTTTTACTGGCACACTTGAACATATTACCATTAGTTTACCTGAGCCTTATGCAACAGTGTATACATTTTAAAACACAGAGGATTTGTTCAGTCTGAGCAACGTAATAGAACCAACTCATATGGAAACCTGTACTTTTTCTCGCATTTTTGATTTGCATTTATACTTTCAGTGGGCTATTTATATATTTTTTAATATATTTAACCAGAATGATACTCTAAATAAATTTTTTAAAATATAGAAATTGTGTTAGTTACTAACTTAAAGCTGCAGTCCCCAACCCCCAGGATGCAGATTGGTACTGGTTTGTGGCTTGTTAGGAACCAGGCTGCAGAACAGGAGGTGAGCAGCAGGTGAACAAGTGAAGCTTCACCTGTATTTACAGCTGCTCCCCATCACTTGCATCACTGCCTGAGCCCCACCTCCTGTCAGATCAGCACCAGTATTAGATTCTCAGTAGCGTGAACCCTACTGCAAACTGTGCATGTGAGGGATCTAGGTTGCGTGCTCCAAATGAGACTCTAATGCCTGATGATCTGGAGGTGGTGATGCTAGCACTGGGGATCAGATGCAAATATAGACTATTATCAGTAGAGAGGTTTTACTGCACGATAAAGGTAATGTTCTTGAATCATCCCAAAACCATCCCTTCCACCCACCCCGACTCCCATCTCTGGAAATTTGTCTTCCATGAAACTGGTCCTTGATGCCAAAAGGTTGGAGATCACTGACTTAAAGCATTTTTCAAAATAAACTTCCATTCAGCATAGCATTAATCAAAGCAGAATATTTCTTAATATTATATAATAAAGCAGTCAATAATGATATTTTATGGGAAAAAACTGAATACTGTAGATCAAAACATATGGAAAGTGACTAAATCATCATCTCTAAAATTTCCATTATCTGTGTTGACAAAGAAGGTTAAACTAGAAATTCAAGAACGGATTTAAATAGACAGCTATGAACATAATAAAAAGATAATTAAATGATAGACATAAAAAAAGCCTGGCAATAATATATCTGAGATTTTATTTCTTAAGCCACAAATTGATAAAAATAAATTTATGGAAAATATAATCAAGAATAAAAGAGTAAAATGTTCCTAATTTGCATCCATCAGCAGCATATTGGGTGCTACACAAACATCAGATATAAGGGGGAAATAGTTGAGGGGAAAATCACCATCTCAGTTGTTACGACCAAAGAAAAGTTTTAGATACTAAATGCGAACATAGAAAATGCATCTTTGAAAAGAAAATAGGGTTAGTCCTGAATTTTGGCACGCAAGGATGGCATTAATACATTCAATGTAGAAAGAATTCTGTGGATTTTTTTTTCTTTACTAGAACAGATTTAGGAACAGAAAAATTAAATGGATTTTTTTCTCCTCCTTACTCATACGAAAGGTAACCAACCAGACTGTACTACTAATCTGGTCCAATGCCAAAATTTAGCCCCAAACATTTAAAATAATTTTCTAAGAAGAACAAACATGCAAAAAAAATGGAACAGAAGTTCCCTCGGTTCTACCAGCTATCAACCCCGATTTTGGCTGTCTGCCCTGCCCTGCTTTCTAAACACAGGCAGCTGGTGCATTCTGAAAGACTAGAAATGATAAATGGGGCAGAGACTGCTTAAGGTCTTTGTAAAGTTTAATGAAAGATTTATCTCTTGAGGGTAATGTTCCTCTTTCTTTTACTGAAATGAGAGTTTGATAACCTCTCATTGTGTTTTTGATAAATTACACCTCACAGTCATAACTAAAATGACTAAGTGGAAATTTTTTTTTTTTTTACATAGCTAAGCAAGGTCTAGTTATCACCGAAAGGTTTAATACTTAGTATCTATAAAACTAAGTTTGGCATTTGAAATATTTTTAATTATTAAGCTGAGAAAAACTATGAATCAATAATTTAACAACAACTTCTGGGAGACCCTTTAATGTTCTCTATGCCAATTACAGCCACAGGAATGGGAGATTATGACTTAGAATTTATAGTCCATTTACGGCATTCTAATCTACAATCTCAAAGGACGTTTTCCGCCAGAGTTTGCCATGACTGTTGTTGAAGTCATTAATATTTAATTTCAAATTTAACAGGTTTGAGTGGGTTTATATCCTTATTTACTCACATGCACAAAAATTGAAAAGACAATTATCCAGAACAATAAAAACAAAAGAGAAACAAAATACCTCAGATATTTTACTTAACTCAAAGAAACCTGAATGCTTTCCCAAAACACCGAATATTTTTTTTACACTTTAGGAATTTAAATTTTATTACTATATATCAAGTTCTCTTGATATACAGAGTTCTCTTGATATATCCAAGATAATTTGAGATGTACAGTTAGAAAAAGGAGATCATTCTCAAGATGTTTATAGAGGTTAAAATATACATAATAATTATTTAACACATTTCTCAAGCCATTGTTTAGAAAGCAAGTTGTCTTCTCAGTATGAAGAGTATTTCTCTGAGATTTATGTGAATGTGAACAAACATCTCTTTTGTTAGATTTGGGTGGAGCGTCCTTTCCTCTTAGGAATTCTATAAAGAAGAGCAAGTGAGCAATGATTGTTGTTCATAGTTTTAAACACTTGGAGTGATATTTATTACAAAAGAAATCCATATTTGAGATAAAACTCATAATAACACATAAACCTAAAAAATAAAAGCCTCCAAGCCTCCCCACTACGTCCCATTCCAACTTGCTTCCACAAAGCTGAACCCCTACATACTCAGACACACCCTGCATTCCCATTCCTCAAGAATAACAAACTACCCATAAAGACGCATGATTATTTTGTATCAATAAATATGCAAAAAGGAACAACAAACGGTACTGTACACTATATGCAAAAGCTTTATCTGTAAGATGCACATAATATCTTAAATGGTAACATGAATATTTGTAATTGAATTTTATGAATTATATTATATAATAGATATTTGTTTAAATATATAGTTATATAACACAATTAAATACATAAAGTACATTTGTATATATAGTCATGCATCACTTAACGACAAGGATGCAGTCTGAGAAATGTGTCACTAGGCAATTCCATCCTTGTGCAAACATCACTGAGTGCACTTATACAAATCTAGATGATATAGCCTATAATATGCCAAGGCTGTATGGTATAGCCTGTTGCCCCTAGGCTGCAAACTTGTACAGCATGTTACAATACTGAATACTGTGGGTAATTGTAACACAACGGTAAGTATGTATGTGTCTAAACATACCTAAACACACAGAAGGCACAGTAAAAATATGGTATAAAAGATTAAAAATGGTATATCTCTATAGGACCCTGACCATGAATGGAGCTTGCAGGACTGGAAGTTACTCTGGGTGAGTCAACGAGTAGGTGGTGAGTGAATGTGAAGGCCTAGGACATTCCTGTAGACTTTATAAATGCTCTACACTACATTTATTAAAAAATTCTTTCTTCAATAATAAATTAAACTTGGCTTACTGTAACTCTTTTACTTTATAAAATTTTAATTTTTAAACTTTTTTTTTATTTCAGAGTATTATGGGAGTACAAATGCTTTGGCCATATGTGCACCTAAGTGTTGATCAATTAGTGCCGATTTAATGGTGAGTGCGGGTGGTTGTTTTTCCATTCCTGTGATACTTCACTTCGAAAAATGGGCTCCAGTTCTGTTCCATCCAGGATAATACAATATGTAGTTCACTATTTCTATTTACGGTATACATATACCACATTTTATGACTTTTTGACTCTTTTGTAATAACACTTAGCCCAAAACACAAACACATTGCACAGCTGTATAAAAATATTTCCTTTCTTTATATCTTTATTCTGTAGGCTTTTTATATATTTAAATTTAATTTTTGTGTGCTTTTTAAACTTTTTGTTAAAAACTAAGACACAAACACACACATCAGCCTAGGCCTACACAGGGTCAGGATCATAAATATCACTGTCTTCCACCTCCACCTCTTGTCCCACTGGAAGGTCTTCAGGGGCAATAACACACATGAAGCTGTGGTCTCCTACGATAACAAGGTCTTCTTCTGGAATTCCTCCTGAAGGACCTGCCTGATGCTATTTTATAGTTAATTTTTTTATAAGTAAAAGAAGTACACTTGAAAATAACAATAAAAATACCATATAGTAAATGCATAAACCAGTAACATAGTCATTTATTATCATTATCAAGTATTATGTACTGTAGATAATTTTATGTACCATACTTTTACATGTCTAGCCGCACAGTAGGTTTGTTTTCATCAACTTCACCACAAACACGTAATATGTTGTGCAATGACACTACAGTGGCTATGATGTCACTAGGCAATAGTTTTCAACTCCTTTATGGAGTTGAAAAGTGGAACCACTATAGTATGTGTGATCTATCATTGCCTGAGGCATCATTATGTGGCACATGACTGTATCATATAAAACATAAATCAAATATAGTGTGTGTATATATATATTTATATATATAATGAGATTCTATCATGCACACCTATCATACACACTCCACTTCACCTTGTTATGTATTTATTATTTTAATTTATTTTCCTTAACAGTCTCTCCTGGAAATCCATCCAATTTGGCCCCCATTTCTTGACTTGTGTTTTCTCACCTAGTTGTGCCATAGCTTAACTTTGCATTGCTGTTTGTTGATATTATACCTCGTTAGCCATCATTTCTTGAGCACAAATGTCAGGGCAGACAACTGCAGATATCCTTGAGCTGCTTAGTGAGTGATTTTTCCATCTCCAATGTTTATAAGCTTCTATTGGAAGAAAAAGTCTTAGGGCAAGTGGAGAGCAATATTTTCCTTTTCTGGGTCTTCCCAACACATTGTCAGGCTTGCTAAAGAAATAAAGCAGTCTCATGATACGAACCTGGACAAATATCCTCCCTAACACACAGATATGTTTCTATGAAATGATCTACAAATTCTGCTCAATTTTTCATTCACTTCAAATTGAATGCCGCCTTCTATCACTCAAACCCCGACTTAATATAAATCTGAGAAGCTTTAGTGAAAATAAGTTTCAAGTGTCTTATTGAAAGCAGCTTTTCCATTTTCTTCTTTGAATCAGGAATGACCTGAACCCACAGATGGAGTACTGCTCTTCAGAAGCTATGCTATCATTCCTTATGAAGCATTTTAAGAATAATTTCTTAAAAGAAATACAATCACTTGATGTAGAACAAATGGCTCTTTTCATAGCCTTGCTAATTCAGGCAACTTTGCAATTAGCAAATGCTCTCCCCTTTCATGAGAAGCAGAGGTGTTCTGTGCTTTGGGAGAGGGGAGGAAAGGAAAACCCCAGCCTCTGTAGCTTTTAAGACAACACAGCTGAGCATGCACTGCTGAAGTGGACTATTCATTTTCTATGATAGTCCATAAGAAATAAACAGCCCAGCTGGCTCAATTGAGGATGAAAGAGCAAACTTCAAAAAGAATTCTATTTTTTTTTTCTGCCAAACAGTGTCTACTCGGTATTGGTTCTGGAGTAATAAGTGAGATGGTTTGGCTCATAGTCTATTATCCTTTCCTTGCAACAATGCAGACAATGGAATTTAAAGAACAATTGTTTTCTTGGTTATATATATTGGTGATGGGCTCTTTTTAAAGGGCAAAATGCTGCACCCACAGTGAAGAGCATGGGTTTTGCTCAATATCTTTCCTGAGTGCCCTATGAGATGATTCTCAAGTGGGTTGTATTGAAAGATGTTAAGTATTGAAGGAATCTCAGGGGTCATGTCAGATGACTAAAACCACTACATCTGAAAAGATTAAGTTCTTTCTATGCAAACGATGCACACTTGCACACATTATAAATGGGCTGAAATAATAATAATAACAATTCATTCCTCCAGGAAATCCAAACTAGGCAACGTGCCTGGCCTATCTCTTTAGAAAGCGATTCTGACACGGTCAAGGTTGCTGAGAAGGAATATAAACACTCGATTTAAAAGAGCCTTTTTATTCCTGTGCTTCTGGGAAAAACTAGACACATTAGAAGGCTGCCTGGAAGGCAAAGGATGGAAGAGAATAGAAATTCAGACATTGTTAGTAATGACTTTTAGACCATACTACTATCTTTTAACCAATATTTAACAATTTCATTGATTGCATGGTTTACCCTTACAAACATCCACTATGTTCTGACATAAAGATACAGAGTTTGCAGGAGGAAAAAGAAGATTCAGTTTCTCTCTCCTCTCTCTCTCTCTCTCTCTATCTCTCTCTCTGTCTCTGTCTCTGTCTCTGTCTCTATATCTCTCGATCTCTAGGAGTTGGCTCAACATTGACTAAATTTACAGTATTAGATAAACTATACCTTTCTCACTGTAAAATGAAAAAATAACTATTATTTCTTAATACTGTCTGAAATAGAAAATAGAATACCGGCACACAGATAGGGGGTGGCAAACTACAGTTCTCAGACCAAATTCAGCCTACCATCTATTTTGTATGGCCTGCAAGCTAAGAATGTCTCTGTCTGCTTGGACTTCCATAACAAAATAGCATAGACTAGGTTGTTTAAACAATAGTTATTTTCTCCCAGTTCTGAAGGGGAGAAGTCCAAGATCAAGGTGCTGGCTGATTTAATCCTAGTGGGGGCTTTTTTCCTAGCTTGCAGAAAGAAATCTATCTCTTTCTCTTTTTATAAGGTCACCAGTCCTATACGGTTAGGACTGTACCCTTATGATCTCATTTAACATTAAGTACCTCCTAAAAACCCTGTCTCCTAATACAGTCACATTAGGGATTAGGGCTTTAACATATGACTTTTGGGAAGACACACCATTTATTTAGTCCATAACAGATGGTTTTTAAATTTTTTAAAAATTGGAAAGAAATCAAAAGAATAGGATTGTGACTCATGAAAATTATGTGAAATTCAAACTTCAGCATCCATTAAGTAAAGGTTAATTTGGAACACAACTACACCCATCATTTAAGTATTGTTTATAGTTGCTTTTGTAGAGTTGTCTAGTTGTGACAGAAGCCATATGAACCACAGAACCTAAAATGTTTACTCTCTGTTCCTTTACAAATAAAGTTTACTGACCCCTGACATAGATGATGCTCTATAAATGGTAGCTATTGTTAGAGTATCAAAATATCTAAATAATAATTGGAATATGTAATCCTGCAACATGGATAGATTGTACCAGCGAGGACATCTGGAAACAACTGAAAGTTTTGTATAAACTAGAGGCCCCAAACACAGGCTTCTCTAAGGACCAGGTAGAGAATGTAGTTGGGTGAAGTGAGTCAGGTCAGGGAGAGAATGGCAGTCGTGGGAACAGTGGGAATTTGCTGAAATGCCATGGACATTACTCAACCCCAGCACTTTGTTGTCGTGGGGAATACAGGCTTGGGATTATCTGAGAAGTAAAGTTGGAAGTTACATTTTGTACGCAAATTTTGTTGGCAACTAATTTAAAAAATTTAATTGTTATTCAACAAAGCGCAGAAGGAATAAAATTTATATGCTAAATGCAAGCCAATAGCAATAAATTTGTAAGATTTATGTAAAGGATAAGAAATAGCCTTAAATTTGATGAGGTTATATATTGTTTTCAAATGTCTTTCAGGTCAATATCACTTTGGTCTAGTGATTAGACTTTTTCATATTTGTCTTTTCTTTCTTTTTTTTGGCAAAAGAGACATTTTTGTTTTAGAAAAATACAAGAACAGATAAGACCAAAGTTTTTTCCTTTAACCTTTTTGAAATTTCTGATTTTTTCTCTAATTTCTTTGATCATTTATTCAAATTGCAGGGCATAATTGATAAATTATCTTTCTTTCTGTAAGATTGCAAACTCTAAGCATAAGTGTTAAATTTGCTGAATCCCCAAGGCCTGTATAATGTTTGGCACATAATGTGATTATAAATGTCTGTGGAGCAAAAATTGAATGAATAATAACTAATGCTAT
The DNA here is from genome assembly GCA_008086735.1 of Cheirogaleus medius. Classification (NCBI taxonomy): domain Eukaryota; kingdom Metazoa; phylum Chordata; class Mammalia; order Primates; family Cheirogaleidae; genus Cheirogaleus; species Cheirogaleus medius. The sequence continues at coordinate 7,243,124 of VBSM01000316.1, forward strand.
GTTCTATTTATCAAAGTCTCCAATATAAATAAATTGACTAAAGTGTCAGGGCTGATATGCACAAATGATGACCATTATACTGAACAGTTCTGATGTAAATGTGTGTGTTTTTGGATTACTACAGTAAGAGATAATATAACTATGTCACTTCTCTTATAAACAAAATAAAGAATATATGTGCAAGACCTACGGGGTATATTTTTCCCCAGTGTCTAGCCTTGTAGAATATCTATGTACCATAGATACATAAATGTCAAACACTCACTGGGAAACAGCATGGTTCATGGAAGCATTAGTAAGAGATATGTTTTTGTACTTCAGCTTTTTATTGTAATTCACTATACAGCACTATACAACACAGCTCTTCAAATTGCCAGGGAAAAAGTTATATTTTTCTCTTGAAATAAAGGTTGGAAATGATACATTTGTAATCATCTGTGTACGTAAAGCTACTTACTCACCATAGACATAAAATATAGTTGTACTCTTGCTTATTAGCTTTCAAAGCCTGCTGGAATCATTATGAATGCTGTTAGCATACAGGGAAGCAATGTGGTTTAGGGCAGAGGGAAGACATAGTTGCCTTTCACCAGTGTTTTCTTTCCTTTCCCCCAAAGTCTTTGATCTTGGGTAGAATTTTCTATCCCTGGTGAGGTTTCTCTCAAGTGCTTCAAGAAATAAATATTTGCTAGGCTATTGCAATATTTTATTATAATAGACTTTGCATTTAAAGGTCTAAATTTTGAGGTTTACAGATATGTATTTAGAGTCCTTACATATAATGTGCAGATAAATACAAATAAAAAATGTATCTAGAGGTACACAGGAATGAATTCACTCCCAAAGACTTAGGAGTTTGATATGTTCCAAATTTTCCTAATACTATTGCAGAATGAATCACTATTAAATAATTGGTACACAAGAGGCTGTTTCTAAATAAATTACACATCTAAAAAGTTTTAATATTATCCAATGCTAGAAACAAATATTGAATGGCATTTTTATTAATGATTCCATTTATAACACTATTATATGCCCTTAAAATTTATTTAATATATGTTGAAATGCTTTATAAATACTACTAGTAGGGTAGCTGTCTGTGAGTATTAGAAAGGGTCTCTGTAATGTAATTTTTCAGAGCTCAACAATATACTAAAATTGTGTCTTCATAATGATATTCCACATTTGCATAGGATCCTTTGCTTAAGGATCTCAGAGAGCTTTACTTAATATTAAGTGATTAAATCATACAGTACCCTTGAGTGACAAGTTTAATTATACCCATTTCCAGAAAGATAGTACAGTGAAAAATTATTAATCCACAAACCCAAGGTTATCCAGATAATCAGGACCAGAAGGTCATTTTGCTGGGAAATCTATACCTCCCACAGTGGATAACTCCCATATGGAAGTGAATTGTCAGGCTTGGGGTTTTGCCAATTTCTTCAGCACACATATAAAGCTGAATGTCACCACTAGCAGGGCAGTAATCACATCTTTGGAGGGTTATTAACACCTCTTATCCTCTATGATTCAACAACTGTTGCATAAACCTTTAGAGAAAAGAAGAAGTCAAGTATCAAGTCAATGCTCTTTGTGTTTTTTTAAACCCTAAAACTCATGAAAATCATCTGAAAATTCAAGATATATATTTGTTAATATATTTTTTGTATGTACACTCATTTTTAAACCAAACATATGCACACACGACAGCACAAACACAAACTCACAGACCTCCCTCCTCCTTCAACTAGTCCTGCTGGTTCTACTCCCAATAGCTGAGACTCCCCCACCTATATTTCTGTCCCTGCTTTTTCCTCTCTGTTTTCCACTGTGGCATGGGAATGTAATGTTTGTAGGTGTGGGAGCCATCATGTAGCCATAAGTGGATACATACGAGAACCAACAGCCAACACGCACACACACACACACACAAATGACTTAGCTGAAAGTTAGCAGTAGTGTGAATTTTGATGACATTGCTGAGCTTCCCGACCATCCCTGAGACCAATTACCTTCCAACTTATAATAAAGTAGGCTATAAATATCCTTATGATTTAGGTGCATTTTTTAGTAGCTTGCTGCCAAACACGTGCCCAAATGATATGCATTTTATCCTATTTCCCTCTTGCATTATCTCCATAAAATTTCTCCCTATGCAAGAGTATCTTATTTTATTTATAAATCCGCTTACTGTTTTTATTGTCTTTCTCTGCACTGAACCATCAGCTGTGCAAGAGAAAGAATCCTTTCTATAAATGGCTTTATCTACACAGCATAAGTGCTCCAGCACACTGAAGTCTGCCATCAATGGTTTTGAGTAAATGAATACATATGTGAGTAAATGAATGTCTTAAATATTTTACTTATATGTCTGATGACTAAAAAATCATAAAATGTATTCCCTTTAAATTAATGGCTATTGGATTTCTACAAATTTAATTAACTTTCTCAATAACCTATAAGAAAAGAGATTTACATAATTTTTTCATAAAACAATGGACGTGGAGTGTCTGCTGCCTCTGTCTTGGTTTCCATTTTCATCACGAGGTGTCTGGTTTTTGAGAGCAATGGCAAAAGCCAGAGACTGGAGCGAACTGTTTCTGCCAGAGCGAAGGGCCATTGCTGATACGAAAACACTAAAAGGAACAAAGTAGGAAGTAACCATCCATCCCCTTTTAACTCCCCCGGCCCGTCAGTCTCCTTTTTTCTATAGACAAACCTAACAGGGAACCAGCTGGAAAACAAGAAATATAGTTTTCAACATCACAAAGGAATGGGATAGAGTATCAGTTTGAGGTTGAGAGAAAATAGGGTAACGTGGCAACAAACACATAACTGTGTCTCGTGGAGTCTTCCTTTGCATTTTCATAATCCATTAAAGGGTGATTCTTTTTTCTTCTAAGATACAAATCTGAGAAGGTTGACTCCTGCTTAATAATTTTTTGGAAGCTTTCCATCTTCTTTCAAGCTGCTTAGTATACATACGTGACACCCCTTATAACCTAGCTCTTGGTTTTCCCTTTCCCCTCATTTCCTAATAGACCCCCTGAGTCTAACCTTAAGAACAGATTCCATCCAGTTCCCTTAAGTAGCAAGTTTTCTCAAGTTTCTGTGTCTTTTCTGAATCCGTTATTCAATTTCTTTTTCTTTACTTGGTTAATTCTTATTCATATTTGGGGAGGCCTTAGAGCTAAGTTTGCCTTTCTACATCCACCGATGGAGATATTAATAGATTCCAACATATAAGGTTGTTATTAGGAAGCCAAATAATACAGGTAAACCATTATCACCTTCCAATACATAGCACACTCTGAATTAACGTGTGTTCTTATTATTATCATGGACTTTCATAACTCTACCAAAGTATCTCTTTCTCTCACAAACCCTCTGTAATACCTATGTGTGTCTTTCCTGAGTGATTCCATAGCATCGCTTGCCATTGTGAGGAAATCTATGACACTGTATTAGAATTTATGGCTTATTTGTCTATCTTTCCCATTAAACAATAAGATTATTGAAGGTGAAGGCCATGTCTTTTATATTTTTAACTTCCATGCTTGATGCAGTTCACGACAGATAGGAAGTTTTCAGTTAATGTTAGTTCAATGAAAAAGTTTTTTGTTTTTGTTTTTTTTCATTTTGTAATGTAAAAGAACCTGTTTTTTTTTAATTTTTTTTTATTCCATCTTGTAATGGGGGTACAAATATTGTTTGGGTTACATACATTGCCCCTACCCCCCCTACCCCCCACATGCCAGCGCTTCAAGCGAGTCCAATCCCCAGGTGGCGCACACGGCACACATTATGTGACTCTACACTACTTCCCCCCTCCCGCCTGCCCTCCATCCAACATAAGATTTTTTTTTTTTTTACATGTTGGATACTTTGTATAGCTTTGCCTCTCCCTAAGAAGGGTTAGAGACACAAATTTTCACTGACTGCCTTGTACAAAGACATTGTTAAAACACTCACACAAACACAGGAGTAGATTAATTACTACTTAGATAACTGCTACAGCCACCTATTTAATCACAAAGATTCAAGCCATCCCCTATAGTTACTAACCATACATTATCTATTAAACTTGTCAAGACAAACTACTCATATTTACAATATTTAGAAGAATGTGAAAATTATTCATATGAGCTATGTCTTGGGGTAAGTTCCAGCACCGCTTCCCTAAAAGGAGAACCAGAGACAGGGCTATGTAAAGACTACTTGTTTGGGGAAGTGACCCCAAGGAACAGGACTGGGGGAAAAAATCAAATGGGGAAGGAGTGAGAGACAATATAAGGTGGTGTAATTGAGCTACTGTATGCAACTGGGCTCATTCCCAATGGGGACATCTCCATGAGTCATGTAAAATGCACCGCAGCATTATCCATCCATGAGACAGAGGAGAACATATTTTTTCTCTGGCCTCTAACCCCCATTGGTCAAGAGTTGTCCCAGGGAGTGCTAACTACCTCACACAGCCTGACTTTGAATACTTCAGAATGGTTGAGTGGTTTCCTACCAACATCACTGTAAGAAGCAACAGAAATTACCTTAGGCAGAAAGCAAGAGAAATACCAGGTATAGCTAAGAGTGGTGCTGTCAGGTTATACCTGCCTATCGCTGGTTGCCACAGCAACTGCTAGATTTTTTTTTTAATGGGCTAAGAGTATACCAGTCATGTCTTACTCAAGCCAGAATATGTCTTTTAAAATTTGCTCTATTTACATTAATATCATGAACTTCCAAAAATAGACCACTTCAAGAGCTTAGAAATAACTGCTTTTCACAGAGTAATTTGGAAACATTTGTAAATTATTTATTCTCTTTCTAATTTCTAATTAGATAGTACCTGAACAATGTAAGAAGTACAAAAACATTTTGAGAAATTTTTGATAGATGGAAAGCCTTCATGTGGAAATTTGGAACGTTATCCTAACTGACACTCTAAGAGAGACTAGAAATTTCTCTGACTACTTTTAAAAACAAGAGATGCTTATTGCCAGAAGCTCAGTTATATATTCTATATGTACCACTGGTAAAGAAATTAAAGATTGAAGGTTGGCAAAGGGATGGAATCAGGCCAGGCATAAAAGTAGTTTTAAATATATCAGATAATTTTCTGGTTCTTCAGTTGTGTGATGGGTTTAGAGGTATTAATTTTTGTTTTATAACATAATTATGTGCCATATAGTTTGCATTTGAATAAAATATTTCATGGCAAAATTAAAACTAAATAAACATTATTATCATGTTAGATATTAGAGAAAAATATCATACTAGAGAAAAAACTCTAGCCATATAGCTTATAAGAAACATACTTTAAATATAAGTACACATAAAGTTTGAGAGCAATAAGATAGAAATATATTCCATGGAAATACTCACAACATAAAGCAAAAAGAAAAAGCAAGGAAAAAAAAAAAAAGCAAGACTCACCATACTGAGAAGACAAATAATAAACTTCAGAGGCATCTTAAGGTTTCCAGTGAGACCTAACAATCTTGAATCAGCTAAATCCTTACTAGAGCAAGGTGATCTCTCTGAACTCTAATTTCAGGAAATAAAAAGTAAAATAAATGAAGGTCGGTCTGGAAGAATGTCACAGGTATGCTTACTTTTATAGCCCAGCCATGAGGAATAGCAACACATAAGATTAATTTTTGTTCAAAACAAGCTCACAAATAAAAAATTACAAAGTACTTAAAATCAATTTTACTGGATAGTTCAAAGAGGTAAAAAGAAGAAATGTAAGTTTTCAAAGATATTATGGGAAAACAAGAGGTCTATTTAGTAAAGAAACAAGGGGAGAAATAAAAACCATAGGTGTAGAAAGAAAAATCTTATTGAGTGGGATAAATCGTGGTCTAGTTAAGACAAGGAGACAGATAATGTGAAAAAGTTTCCCTGAACATAGTATACAAAGACAATGGCAGGGATCATCAACAAGACTCTGCCCTACAGCCTTTACAGCACCCAGTGTGAGGACAGGCAGGGCCAGTGCTTTCTTCCTGCTGTTAACTTGGAGTTGGGTGGATCTAGTCGCTCTCCAGGGCTGCCCTGTTTTTGGCCCCTTGGCAAGAGAGTGGAGTCTTAGTGTGTTTTTGTCTGTACTCTTTGGTGTTTCTGGATAGTAGGCTTTTCTAGCATCCTGGCAGAGATATATTAGAGGCATAAAAAGTTTCAGGAAACTCACTACTTCTTCCTCAAGCCCTAAAGCCAGTTGGTCTTCTTCTCTTCATCTTTCTGAGTCTTCTCACAGTTGCTTTATGTATTTTGACCAGCCATGTTAGCCATAATCAGCAAGATGAATGAATAGGGTGGAATAATGCACTTTCTCCATCTGCTCTGAAATTAGAAGCTCCACAAGTAATTCTCAAAAGTTGACTTGACAAATCAAAGGATATGACATTCCCATCAGTAGTATATGAAATGGGCTACCTCATTACTTCCTAACAGTCATTAATATATTTTAAAATCTTTTCTTTTATAAAGATTTACTGCTTACAAGACAACAAAACAATTGAATAAAAAGCAAATAAGCAAGTCGTTGTTTAAATATACTAGTTGTTTAAATATACAATTTTCAAGATGTCAAATACATAGGCAATTAAGATTTTAAACGTTAACTTATTTTACATTTTGAGCTAGATATTTTAAAGCATCTAATTGATTACAAGCTTTTTCTCAATATTATGAACTTGTGAATCTTTTAAGGACCTTACCCATTTTTCTTCTTAAGTTCCAACTTTTAAAAATTTATACATTTATTAATATTTGCACATTATTTTGATTGGATTTATTCTCATTTTTTAATGAGAGTGATTTAACAATGTAAGTAGTAACTTTAGAAAATCTTTAAAACTTTTTTTTTTCTGTAGGAAGAATGCATGCGATTTGAAGTGGCTCAACTTCACCAGACAAGGAAATACAGCCGGCAGGTTTAATTAAACACCAATTAAAGTTGCCCTTGAGAGAAAAAATATGTTATTTTAATGTATATGGAGAATTCAAAGGAAACATAGCAAAAAAAGCTTTTTAAAAGCTATTAGCTGTGCTACTTACATTCAACTCTGGTGGATAAATTTCCATGTCTTTCAGTAATTTTAATTTTTATAGTTTTATAAAATATTTCCCTCAAGCATACCCAGCCTAAAGTATATTAACTAGCCCCATAGTCAAGGTTATTCTTAAACTTCTCAGTTTATCTATCCAGTGTGCACATGCTACAAAGAGAGCAGTGGGAAGTATTGGCACTAAGCAATATGGCTAATGTTTATTTTGTACAGAAATATCCCCAAGCTGGTTTAAAATTTCCATTAAATGAAGAATCATGCATTTTGGAACTGTTAATAAAACATTATCTACATCATCTTGTTATAATAATGCTTAAGATGCTGGCTCTTGTCTTCTTATTCCCCATGCACCATTTTGCTTTTTGATTGTTGCTGCCAATGGTTCGATTGCATGGAGAGGCTGACATTCCCTACTGGCAAGAAAAAATCATTGAAGAAATTCCACTTGAGAGATAAGGAAAGCATTCACTAGTCTAATCAAGCAGGTTATTCTGGATTTCATCCAGAACTTGGGGTCTCTTGGAATGTTCTCTGCCATCTCAATTTCCAGGAGACCTATTCCTGGAAAACGCTCTCTTCTATAATAAGTAGCAGTACATATCTCAATCACTGACACGCAAACTGAAACTTCTAATCTGCTTTCAATTCTTAGTGAATATGTAAGCTAATAACAAGCTCTCCTATAGTCTTTTTAAAAATAAGACAGTTCAAATAAGTAAAGTGGGAGCTGGGCACGGTGGCTCACGCCTATAATCCTAACACTTTGGGAGCCTTAGGCGGGAGGATCACTTGAGGTCAGAAGTTTGAGAATAGCCTGAGCAACAGAGTGAGACCCCAGATCTACCAAAAAAAAAAAAAAAAAAAAAAAAACCAGAAAGAAAAGAAATAAGTGAAGTGGTATTAAACTATCAGAGACAGATTATCTGACATTTATTTGGGTTTTCTGAAAGCAATTATAATGAGACTTTTACTTAAATTATCTCACTTTAAACTGGAAAACATGATCCTATGGGTTAGGAATTTTTAATCTCCATTTTAGAGGAAAGAAACTGAAATGGGGCATTTAAATAACTTTTTATTTTTTTTAGGATAACTTCTAATAAATAGCCAAGACAAAACATAAGTCTGGGTCTTCTAATTCTTAGTCTAGTGATACTTCAACTTTAATGTAGCTTTTTGAAGAAAAGCATAATAATCTTAGGTGTTAGTGTACTTTTATAAACTATGTAACATTTCTAAGTTTCAATATTTTCATCTATTCAAAATATTTTTACCTATTTTTTAGAGAGTTGAAGAATAATTTTATGTGAAATACCATTATCACATAATATTGCAAAGTATTTTCCCCACCAACCTCACCCCCAAGAAAGGGATTTTTTTCTTTTTCAAGAAGAAAGTTGCAGAGGACACCTATGGGAATGTCTGACTAGCAACTATCTTGCCACTTTTCTAGTTACTGAACCTTTGTGTTTCCCGTGCCTATTCAAATGGCTGAAGAGGGATCAATTTTGGTAAATGGGACCCTGATTTAATGCTAGAGTTGATTAGTCCAAGACATGCCACCTGTATTAAGCCAACCTATGGCTTCTTTCCTACAGTTTTTGAACTTTGGATATACAGACATGCATGTCAATTTCTCAGCAGTCACATTACTCCATTGAGCGAATTTCAGGGATATTGCCAACCTGTGGGCCAGGGAAGCAGAGAGAGCCAATCTATGGAGAGACAAAGAAAAAGAGAGATAGAGACAGAGAGAATGGGGGAAGGTTATAAAAAACATACAGATGTGTAGGAAGGAACAAGAAGAGATAAAAAGCTCTGACATTGCTCACCCCTCTGATTCTAGTTGTTTCCAGCTATCTTCCAGGGCTTTGGATATTGGCTATTTCCCATTTCCTTTATAATCAATTCCATTTTTTATTTAGTAAACTCTAACTAGATTTTTATCATTTTTGATAAATCAAAACACTTCCAAAAAATGAAAACCCAGGATCAGATGCCTTCAGTGGTGAATTCCACCAAACATTTAAAGAATAACTAATGCTGAGCCTTCTCAAATCCTTTTAAAAATTTGAAGAGCACACTTCTAAATTAATTTATGAAGCCAGCATTATCCTGATATTAATTCCAAAAAAAGATGTCACAAGAAAACAAAAGTATAGGTTGATAAGAGAAGCCCATAGGCAACAGCACATCTTGGTAAAAAAACTGAAAGCTTTTCTCCAAGATCAGGAACAAGACAAGGATGGCTACTGTTGGCACTTCTATTCAACATACTAATAGAGGTCCTAGCCAGAGCAAGTAAGCAAGGAGAAGAAAAGACATCAGAATTAGAAAGGAAAAAGTAAAATTGTCTCTGTTTCCAGATGACATGATCTCACATAGAGAAAAGCCTAAAATCTCCATTAAAAAACTGTTAAAACTAATAAAGGAATTAAGTAAAAAAAGTGCAATATACAAAATCAACATACAAAATCAGAACACACAAAGAACAAACTAATGAAAGGGAACTAGAGAAACAATTTCATTTATAGTAGCACCAAAAAGAATAAAACACTTAGGAATAAACTTAACTAAGGAGGTAAAAGACTTATATACTGAAAACTACAAAACATTGATGAGAGAAATTAAGGAAAACATAAGAAAATGGGAAGGCATCTTGTGTTCATTGAGTGGAAGGCTTAATATTGTTAAAATGTCCATATTTCCCAAAATTACCTACAAATTCAATGCAATCTCTATCAAAATCCCAATGGCATTTTTTACAGAAATAGAAAAACACAATTCTAAATTTTATATCAACCCACAAAAGACCAGGAATAGCCAAATCAATCTTTTTTTCTCTCATGTGGTTTCTATTTATTTATTCATACCTTCATTAACTTGCTAAGGACACCTTCACTGGATGTTTGCTTTCTATAACTGTATTCATTTCCCAAGGCATTTTCTTTTCTTTTTTACATTAATTTTTAAATTTATAATTGGCACGTTATAAATTAATGACGCAAATATAACACCTGAAATTGTAAAACTCATAGAGGAAAAACATCATGACATTGGCCTTGGCAATGATTCCATGGATATGACACCAATAGCTCAGGCAACAAAAGCAAAAATAGACAAATGGGATTACATTAAATTAAAAAGCTGCTGCACAGCAAAAGAGGCAATCAACAGAGTGAAAAGGCAACCTATAAAAGGGAAGAAAAGGTTTGCAAACCGTGTATCTGATAAGAGGTTGATCTCCAAAATATTTAAACAAACTCCTACAACTCAGTAACTAAAAACTAATAATTCAATTAAAAATGGGCTAAGGACTTGAGTGAACAGTTCTCTAAAGAAGACATACTAATGGTCATAAGTATATGAAAAAATGCTCAATGTCGCTAATAATCAGGGAAATGCAAATCAAAATCACAATGAGATATCACCTCACAACTGTCAGGATGGCTGTTACCAAAAAACAAACAAACAAACAAAAACAAAAGAAAAAAATGTTGGAGATGATGAGGAGAAATTGATCCCGATACACTACTGGTGGGGGTGCAAAATTATGTAGCTACTATAGAAAACAATATGGAGGCTTTTCCAAAAATTAAAAATAGAGCTACCATATGATCCAGCAATCCTACTTCTGGGTATTTATCCAGAAGAATTGAAACCAGGATCTCAAAGAGATATCTGGATTCCCATGTTCCTAGCAGCATTACTTACAACAGCCAACATGTGGGAACAATCTAAACATCCATGGACAGATGACTAGATAAATAAAATGTGTGTGCATGTGTGTGTGTGTGTGTGTGTACGTGTGTGTGTGTGTGTAATGGAATATTATTCAGCCTCATAACATGGATGAAACTTCAGGACATTATACTAAGTGAATTAAACCATTAACTGAAAGATGAACACTATATGATTCCACTTACATGTGGTATGTAAAATAGTCAAATTCACAGATCAAAAAGTGAAATGGCAGTTGCCAGGGGCTAGGGGGTGGGGGCAATGAGAGGTTACTAATAAGTGGGCAAACAGTTTCAATCAAGTAAGATGAATATCTTACAACATTTCGGAGATAGCCAACAATAACATATTGTACACTTAAAAATGTATTAAGAAGGTAGGTCTTATGTAAAATGTAATTACCACAATGAAATAAAATTAATAAAGTTGAAAAGAGAGAGAGGCAGAGAGAGTTTTGACTGCAGAAGAAGAAGGCAATGTTGAGACTAAAGGAAGATGCTGTACTGCTGAATCTTGATGCTAAGGAAGGTAGAGGAAAGGGCTATGAGCCTAGGAATGCAGCTTAAAAGCTGGACTGGGTAAAGAAAGATTCTCTCCTAGGCCCAATAAAAGTGATTTTAAATTTCTGACCTCCAGAATATAAAAGAATAAGTGTGTGTCATTTTAAGCTACAAAGATTGCGGTAATTTATTACAACACTCACTGGACACAAATATTATATAGAGAGTAGAACATGAACAAAAGTTTTAAAATGGTGCCCAAAGGGATACGCGAGATGGAAAGTCCTCATGAAAATATTGAGTGGTTAAATCAGAAACAGAAACTGTTACCTGAGGACCTTCATCTACCCTGGATGTGGCTAAGAACTCAACCCTAATAACTCCAGCCTTTCTACCCTAAGAAAAGGGAGGTTTACAAATATGGATACAACTTCCTTGGCACTTTCCACCCTACTTTCCAATTAGCTGTAAGTACTAGGTGAAGTGCTCAGTAGTAAAACTTTTGATCAATGAAATCATGCTACCAGCAAAGGTAGAGTTAAACAAACAAACAAACAAACAAACAAAAAGACTATTCATGGAAAAATCATTTGTATAACATTGGAGTACTAGGGATTTGAAGTTTGATTACTGCTGTCTTACAGCATTGATTTGTGACGTTCTCACTGAGGTTGTTCACTGCCTCAACCAAAATTGAGTTTTGATTTGATTGCCATGTTGCACCTCCAAACTCAAACTTTATTTTTTTATTTTTTTTTATTTCAGCATATTATGGGGGTACAAATATTATAGTTATGTATATTGCCCATGCCCTCCTTCCCCCTCGAGGCAGAGCCTCAAGCATGACTATCCCCCATACGTTGCACACCTCACTCATTATGTTTGTATATACCCATCCCCTCCTCCGCCCTCCCACCCGCCCAACACCCGACAAATGTTATTCCTATATGTCCACTTAGGTGTTGATCCGTTAATACCAATTTGCTGGTGAGTACATGTGGTGCTTGTTTTTCCATTCTTGAGATACTTCACTTAGTAGAATGGGCTCCAGCTCTATCCAGGAGTATACAAGAGGTGCTATATCACCATTGTTTCTTAAAGTCGAATAGTACTCCAAACTCGAACTTTAAGTAAGCACAATTCAGGTCATGTGCTGGTATTCCCACTGCTTCTAAGCACCCAAGCCTTCTACTTGTAGACAATGTAGATTGAAATTCATGGATATTTGAAACAATACTAGGATCACGGTGACAGTGTCATGGAGACACCCAAGATGACCTATGTAAAATACATTAATAGTTGATGCCATGAAAGTGTAAAATGAATGGATATAAGGAGAAGCGACTGAAACAAGATGGTAGAAGGCCCTAAAGATAAGGAAATATTTGAGTTCTTAGCACACACATCAACACTCTCAAATACCTATTGTAGCACTCAGCCTCGGCCTAGGATGCAGTTTTCTCTCAGGGGATATCCTTAAGGTGTTCAAGGAAGACAGAGTTAATAGATGAAAATTTTTAGTGTCTAGAGAAGGGTTCAGCTAACGTTGATTAAGCTGTTTCTTTTCTTATTTAATGCCTGATATGTCAGCCAAAGGCAGTATTCAATTCCTTAGTGACTTGCTCTGCTAGCTCAGGCATTAGGCCAATTTCTTCAGACAGAACAAACCTCTCTTTTGCCCAAATGTTTGCTCAAGAGGTGACTGCATTGGTTTTTACACCAGTGGAAGGTTTGTTCCACTTTATTTATATTTTGTTACAAGCTGCCGTCTCAAACTGTGTTTTATTTAATATTTGATCTTCAGGACATGACTGAAGCAAAACATTTTTGTGCCCTGCTGACCAGAAGTCAGAATTTATTTAAGTACTCAAATGTCCCTGTAGTTTATTTTAAGAGTGGCAATATACATGGTTTACTGATGCTCTTTGTGGAAGAGTTAGATTCACCAGCTTTTCTTAAAAAAAATGCCATAGAACAAAATGCATATTTTTTAGAACTGAATAAAAATGTATCATGAAATCTCTTATATTTAGCATTAAATGTGTCTTCTGAGGAATATTATAAATTGAATATCCAGAGGTTCAAGAATTAAACCAAGCATAATGATCAACTTTTAGGACTTTCTTAGAATTAACATTTGAGTATTGAGAAATGAGATATTATTATATATTAATATTTCAACTGAACTGACCCTAAATCCATAATGAATAAGACTCAACCATGTGAGAGATGATTTGGCAAAAGAATGAAGAAGAATCAGTTAGCAATCAATTAGTTATTCAATGATAGAATCATAACATTAAGTATCTTCTATGGAAGGAACAATCATTAGGGATTGAGAACATGTTGAAAATTCAGTGGCAAAATCAATTCTCTGCTCTCCAGAAGTGTCTTGAAACTGTTGGTGGAAATAGCAAGTATTTAAAGTGCAGCAGCCAAAAAGCAATGATTGTAATTCAGGATTTCACTGAGAAGAAGAAAGGTGATATTTTATGTGATGACTGGTGTTCTAATTAAGAAGGCGCCATGCTGAAACACACTGGTTCACAAAAATAAAGGGCACTTTTTAAAAAGTCTGGAGCATATTAGAAAATGCCTTGAGTTACTTATAAAAAGCACCGTGAGACATGCACTGAGAGCTTGAACATGAATGACAATAGGAAGGAACTTACACTTCAAATTTCAATTGATCAGTGCTTCCAAAACTAATCCAGGCAGCATTTTCATTAGCCTAAATGATCTGCAGAAAAATAGTTTTAATTTTCATTTAATATTCTTTACTATGTCTATGACCTTCAAGCATATAAATGGGAAAAGACAAAACTTGAAATACGATGTGAGAAAAAAATTGCATTCTATTACTCATTGACATAATTTCAGTTTTTCAAAGATCCATACAAAAATAATAATCAAACTACTTATAAAACCCCTCTTCATCATCCTAATTGGCATATCCCCATGTCTGGTGACATTCTCATTCTCTCTTCTCCCTCCCACCCCCTCCCGTACCCCCATAGCACACACTCTCATATCCATTTGAGACAAATAGATTTTACTTTCCAAAGGGAAATAAATAATTTTCTTATTGTGGAATTGAAAAGTGGACAGAAAAACAGTGACATGTGGGTAACAAGTACTAGTCAATACAAAAGTACTGTTATCCAGTAATTGTGAGGCAAGAAGTATTTACAACTCTTTTAGCGTATTTGTTCCTCTTTTCATCTGTCATTACATGTAATCAGTTTTTTGAGTAATTTTTTTTTAAAAAATGCCCAAGCATTTATTATTAACTTTGGTAGAGGTGATATGCATTGTGATTTTATAAGAAAATGTCCATACATTTACAACAGTGGAAAATTTCTCAGGATGTCATTGAGAGGCAGATTTGTGAATTCAGTGACAGAAAAATCTAACACTGCCTGAAAGAATAAACCCAAAGAAGTTGAATTAATCAAATGTTCCTCATCTGAAAACTACTTCAAGCCAGAACTGATCAACAAATATCTGGGTTTGGGCCGTAATCCTGAATGTTGAAATCCTGAAAGATCAAAATCTCTATAGTCTAAAATCCTGAAAATAACTATTCCAAAAGATCAAAATCCTGAAAATATAATTATGGAAAATAAAAAAAAATTCTTAAAAAGACATGTATTTGCATTTGAGAAACATAAAAAACACAACAGAATGCTTTACACAACAACATAGGAAATAATAATATACAAATACATATTTTTGCAAGCATAAGCACTTGGGTATACTCACGACAGTTCCACGTGTGTTAACAGTTATGAGCAGAGGGACCATATGCATAAAGAAATAGGTCGAAAAGTGAAACGTATAAATGCATATCACTGTGGTTGGTAATTGTGTGCAGCCAGCTTTATAACTGCCACTGTCATCTGAAATACTGTGACACACAACCTGTGCCTTTTGATGACATAGATCAAAAGCTATGATGGGTCATTACTGTATAGGCAATCACAGATATTCTCATTCATTGCTGGTGAGAATACAGAACGGTACAGTCACTTGGAAGACAGTTTGTCAACTTCTTACAAAGCTAAATGTATTCTTCACATATGATCTAGCAATTGTGTTTCTAAGTATTTACTGAATTAGTTGCAAAGCTATGTCCACACAATATGAATATGAATGTCTATAGCGCTTTATCCATAATTGCTCCAAACTGGAAGCAAACGAGATGTCCTTCAACAGGTGAGTGGATAAACAGTGGCAAATCCACACAATGGAACATTATTCAGCCACAAAATGAATAAACCACCAAGCCATCAAAAGACCTGTAGGAACCTTAAATACATAATTGTTAAGTGAAAGAAGCCAATCTGTATGATTCCAACTATATGACATTCTAGAAAAGGCAAAACTATAGAAACAGTAAGAAAGTCAGTGGTTCTCAGATGGAGGGAGAAGATGAATTGGGGAAGTATAGGAAATAGGGCAGTGAAACTATTCTGCATGTTACACAACATGCATTCTTCTAAACATGTAGAACTGTATATCTCAAAGAATGTAACTTAATGCAAACTGTGGATGTTAGTTAATTATAACGTATAAATATTGGCTTATTGATTGTAAGAAATGCATCAATTAAATGCAGGATGTCAATAATAGGGAAAATCATGTAGTGATACTCTCAGTCTCATGGAGTGAGAGTACGTGGGGAGTTTCTGTACAATTTGCTCAATTTTTCTGTAAATCTAAAACTGCTCTAAAAAATATAGTTTAGAAAAAGAACTGTTATACACCTGCAAGATGTGTAGAAATGTGAGAGACCCGTGAACAAAGGTCTTCCAACATAAGGATTTCATAATATATTATTATTTTATATTTATCATTTAATTATTGATACATCTCTCCACATAGGACTTTCTCTTTATTCTAGATATTGTTTATTTATGCTGCCTTTCTTTCTTTCATGATTAATATCATACAAATTTGTTACTTGTATTAAATATTTCAAAGAACAACTTTTGGCATTGCATTTCTTCCTTATATTGCCTTCGATTATATTTCTCATTAATTTCTGCTCTTTAAGATGATGCTGGGATTGTTCATTTTTTCTATTAAGATAAATATCTGATTCATTAATTGCAGTATTTTTCTTTGTTAAAATAAGCAGTAAAACAGTACTTTTTATCTCAATACCGCTTTAGTTACATCACGTTTTGATATATTTTCATTATTATTCAGTTCTAATTAATTTCTAAAAATTTAGTGCAATCTTGAATATTTAAACCCCTGAAATTGGCATTATTATTATTATTGTTTTATGTAATCAATATTTGCTTATATTAACTCAGACATTTCCCATTTTCTTTACTTTGCATTCTTTTATGTATCTTACCTCTTGCCTCTGGATAATTCCCTTCCTCCTGAAATGTATGGTTTAAAAGTTCTTTCAGGGAGGGTCTATTGGGAGTAGATATTTTTGGTTATTGTTTATCTGAAAATGTTTTTATTTTGCACTAGTTCTTAATGGAGGCTTTCACTGGATATGTAATTATAGACAAAATTACAGTTATTTTCTCTTAGCACTTTGACATTATTCCACTATCTTCAGTTTTGCTTTTAAAAAGCAAATTTTCAGTTCATTTTAGTTTTTTTAAAGTTATCTGTCTCTTTTAACAGGATTTTTTAAAACTTTATTTTTTTGGCTTTTAAGTTTCTGCAATTTCACTCTTGTTTGTCTAGGTACGGATTTATTTTTATTTATCCTCCTTAATATTTTGGAGTTTTGGGAATTTAAGAATTAACGTCTTTCTTCTAATTTTGATATTCTTGACAATTTCCCTTTGACTATTGTTTTACCAGCATTACGTCCTTCTGAAACTTCAATTGACCTGTCTTGGAACTTGTTATTCTGCCTTCTAGGTCTCAACTTCCCTTTCATGTTTTATCATTTTGTATCTCTAAAATCCATCTTCGGTAGTTCAGATCTAAATTCTGGTTTAAAAATTCTTTCCCCAATGTGTTTAACCTGAAAAATATCCATTGAGTTTTATGTTTTATTTATATCTTAATACCTTTCCTTCCTCCCTCCTTCCTTCCTTCCTTTCTTCTTTCCTTCCTTCTTTCCTTCCTTCCTTCCCTTGTCAAAAATCCCTGGTCATTTTTCATAGCATAGCATTTACTGTTTAGATATCATTGTTCACTTCTTTAAAAAGACTAAACATACTTATTTTATATTCTGTATTGAATATTCTACCAGCTACACTTTCTATTGGACTGATCCAATTATTTCTGCTGATTTTCAGAATGATTTAATTCTTTATCATTTATTTACCTATTTCTTTGTGAACTCATATTTGTTGGAAGTCTACCTGTGAAAATCCTTTAGCAGTTTGGGTTAATGGTGCATTCTTTTAGAAACAATTCGTGTTTGTTTCTGTCAGGTGTTCATAACTCTTAATTCGTAACTACTAAAAATTAAAGTTTTGCTTGGGTTTACACAAATACTATGCATTTCCTGAAATGTACATGCTTCCTGGCTTTTCTTTAGGAACTGGCAGAGAAGACTCTGTGAAGATAGGCACACATCCCCGTAATCTGCTGAGGCACAGGATTTTTTTCTAGATTCCTCTCTGAGCATGCCACCCTCATAAGGACCTGACTTTCTGTCCAGATCTGTGGCACAAACTACCCCCTACTCAGGCACAAGACTTTGTCTCCGTATCCTCTGTGACAGTGACCCATTAAAACCCAAGATAAGGTCACACAGAAACAGATGACTCTTCCTCCTGTGCTCTTTTACTCGTTTTCTTGTTATTTCTGGCCTCTGAGTAGTCCTTTTACTTTATCGTCAGCTTAACTGTGCATAGAAAAGGGTTCATTTTTTACAAAATCTTATCTAGCATCTTTTGGTGTACTGTGCTAACGTTAAGGAGATTTTAAGACTATCTAATCTCCCATGCTGGTATACATGAAACAACGTTCTTCATTTTCATGAGCAATAAATACTGTCATTTGAGACAGAGATTAGACAATTTTTTTTGTTACCCCATAGGGTCAATACAAGGAAATCACAAGAGAGAACACTTTCGACTACAAAATCAAGATGCAGAAAATTGTGTATAATTTAATGTTATTTTTATAAAAGAGTAACTAATTCATGTACACACAGATATACACAAACATACACACAAATATATGCACATATATACATATACTTGTATGAATATATCGAACTGTCTGTATACCATTAAATTGATCAAGCGTGGGCCTTAGTCCATCTGTGCTGTTATAACAAAATACCAAAGGCTAAGTAATATATAACTAATAGAAATTTATCTCTCACAGTTCTAGAGGGTGAGCACTCCAAGATCAAGGCATTGGCATGTGGTGTCTGGTGACAGCCTTCTTGCTGCATCTTCACATGGCGGAAGGTGGAAGGATGAGAAACCTCTTTTATGAGGACCTTAATCTCATGCTTGAGGGAGGAGCCTTCATGACCTAATTACCTCCTAAAGGCCCCACTTCTTCATACTGCTGCATTAAGGATTAGGTTTTAACATACATTTTGGAGGGCACACAAACATTCAAACCATAGCAGTGTGCAATTAAATTGGGATGGCATATACCACATTGTTGGCAT
This sequence comes from Cheirogaleus medius, assembly GCA_008086735.1. Lineage (NCBI taxonomy): Eukaryota > Metazoa > Chordata > Mammalia > Primates > Cheirogaleidae > Cheirogaleus > Cheirogaleus medius. The sequence goes on from VBSM01000316.1 coordinate 7,262,050, forward strand.
GGTTTCCTATGTTGACAAGGCTGATACAGGAATAGAGAGAGGATATGGGAATCAGAGAACAAACCAAAAGGAAGTGTGTGTGTGTGTGTGTGTGTGTGTGAGAGAGAGAGAGAAAGAACACTTTAGAATGTGATATAATAATATTTATGCATTTATATAAAATATTGTGTGCATAAAGAAAAGATATATTTTGCACATCCCCTGTGTAACAGAGTTGTAGACGGCATATATGTAGTCTATTTGTTTACTAATTTATTTATAAATAGTCCAGATAGTGAGACCACTGATGGTGGGAATATAATTTTCAAATAGAGACCAGCTACCTGATGATGCTGTTTAAGAATGAATCAAGAAGTGGAGGGGAGAGTTGGCAAAAATGAGGTGCCCTCTAAGTCTGAGCTTCTTTTTGGGTATATTACAATTCTGGCACTAAGCATTTCTAATGTAAAATATCAAGTGACTTCAATAACAACATGAAAAAGTTGGTTTTGCTCTATTCCTTAACTCTCAATGCAGTCTTAAAATTTATCATGCCAACTGCGTTTTCCTATCACCACACAGGGTGCATTGCTTGTCCCAAAAGGGATCCCACAGTGTCATGTTAATTTAATCCCAATGACTGAGCATCCGAAAACCTCTTTGTTCTTTAAAAGGATGTTTTGTGAGCAACTGGTGCAATACAATTTTGCTTTTGCTTTGAACAAGTCCCAATGTCACCTTTTCTCTTTTACCAAGAGCTGCATTTTATTTGCCTGAGCAACCATGGAAACGCTGTGTCGCTGGGTTTGTAGCACACTATGTCTTCGTGACTTTCTACTACAAAAACTAGGAGGTTAACCACAGTAATTCTAGCATTATACCCTAATTTCACAGTGCAGCTTTTGTATTATTAGTATAAATGTGTTTTTCCACTCCAGAGTGTGTTCCACGTGGGTTATTTCCACATTGATGAGCATAGTAATTTTACAGGACTTGAAGCTGGATTATCTTTTGTAGGAAGACTGATTTGGGCCAAGATAGTGAAGAGGTGAACACATGGATAAAAATCCTTAGGAGAGAAAGTGACTAATATTTAATTGCTAAGGAGTGTCTATTTCTTCAAATGATTTATGATCTACAACACACGCTGCCTTGCTCACCCTTCAGCGACTGCTGGAACTTCAGTACCCAATGTTATTTTAGGAAAAGATAAAGTTCTAATATCTAGTATTTTAATTTTTACTTGAAAAGCAAATGCTGCTTACTCAACTGAATGGGATGTCCAATTTGAACTCTACTTGTACTGCTGAAACCAACTTTTATAGGATTAAATTTAAAGCCAAAATAGTAACCAGGCAGAGGCCCTCTTTCAGCCTATTAAATGAACCTTGCTCTCTCTTTCTATAGAGACTTTATATATTTTGTTTTTTTCTGCTTCAATTGGTCTCTTTCCTACCTCTCCAGTGCTTCTGGCATATTATTCTCTCTTACCTAGGAAATTCCCATTTGATCCTCAGATTTTTATCTCACATTTACAGGGAAGGAGTCCCTAACTGTTTAGGGCTCATGGCCATAGTTCCATGGAACCATATACTTCCTTTTATGCCACAATTGTAATTTTACATGTGTTTGGTGATAATATGATTAAAATGTATCTCTCCCATTACACCTGAAGCTCTTTAAATGACCTGGATGTATCTGGTTTGTAATCACTGTTGTATCCCCAAAGCCAGGCATAGTGCCTTGTGCAGAGTGAGCTCTCAGCATATATTTATTGAATTGATAAATAAATAAATGATTAAATAAACCAGCTAGAGTCTCAACACATAAATGATTCCTATATTCCATTCTTACAAGCAAAATTAACCATCTTCAAACACAGGGCAGCTACTATAGCATGTTGTGGGTTCCCCAGTGCTGTCCAATAGAACTTTCTCTGATAATGGAAATGTGCCCAAGTCCAATATCATCCTGTTCTGTTCAATACAGTAGCCATGTGTAGATATTGAATACTTGAAAGGTGGCTACTGCAGGTGTAGAAGTTAAGTTTATATTTTATTTAGTTTTAATTAGTTTTAATTTATTAATAATAGCCATATGTGAACAGTGACTACCATATTGGAAAGCACAGGATAGTTAGTAGGTTATAAAATTTCTTCTCCTTTTCATGCTGAAAAAATTCAGCAGAAGATTCAAGGCACACTGGTGGGAGACCAAATTTCCTAATTACCGAAGTCAAAGAAAAAGCCAAACCACTCTCAAATTTTGTAGATAATATCATATCGTATTAATAGCAACATCAGGAGAAATTATCAAAAAAAGTAATGATATAGCTTTGTTTTTTAATTTTCCTTTTTTCCTTCATCACCACTAAGTAAAGGCCAGCACAGCTGATGAGATACTAACCCTTTCATAGTGTTTTCATCTCCAAATCCAGTTTCAATATATGAATAACATCTTCAAGTGAATCTCCCCTGACAATTTCAACCCCCAGTGAACTCCCTTCCTTAATTTGCCCCGCACTTTTTGTACTGTACAAGCCCTTTCTTTCATTACTGTATGCTTTCTATAATGCAGCTGGGAAAGAACTCCTAAAGCAGATTAACCTTTTAGGTTAATAGGCTTCTTTTGGTCCATGACTAACAAAATGAAGAAAGAGTTAGCTCAACAACTTGAAAGTATTATTGCACTTCTGAGAAAACCTACCCAGTACACTGAGAGTTATTTACCCTCTAGGAGAAATTGGCCACAAGATGTGACTTCAAATGCATAAGGATATATTTGATTGCATTTTCACCCTTGACCTGTCTAAAATATGTTCGCAGTATTGACCACGTCTCCCTTGCTTAAAATTCACTCTTCTCTTGGCTCCCTTGACACAGGTTGACCTTATTTTCTTCCCTACTTCCCTACTTTGATTTTCACTGGCCCAGCACTGTGCTAAGCACAGAGAAAGATCAAAAACATGTATAAACCATGAGCTGTGTCCTCATGGTACTTAGGATCTATCTGGGAAAGGAAATTTAACATATGTAGTAACTAGTTCACAATGTCGAATAGCATTTATTTATCTATAATAGATAAAATCTCTATCTCCTTTGCTTGCTTTTATACTTCCTCTTTTCTGTTACAAAAAAAAAAAAACTTGAGATATTGGCCAGGCATATGCCTCTGTACCTGTCCTGATTTTGCTTCATTCTTTAAATGTTTTACCAGATGGCACATTTTGTACCTATTTCCTACCACTATGGAAATCCAAACTCATCACATCACATCTATTGAGTATTGGGCAGGTGTGGAGGGGGATGGGTATATACATACATAATGAGTGAGACGTGCACCGTCTGGGGGATGGTCACACTTGAAGCTCAGACTTGTGGGGGGAGGAGGGACAAGGGCATTATACACAATCTTAAAATTTGTACCCCCACAATATACTTAAATTAAAAAAAAACACATACTAAAAATAAATGACTCCAATGCTCTCTAGACCATGAGGTTTTCCTGATTCTAATCTTGGTTCCTGTCTAATTCATTCCAATATCATTCAAGTGTGATCTTCCGTAAATGCCATACTCATCAGATAACTTCACTGTTGATTTCTTGATGTTGGTTTCTCAATGGCCAAAATCTCAGATTCCAACTCCACTCTATGAACTTCAAAACCCTCAAACCTTTATCTGCACCACCCCGAAGAGCCAACTCTAGTTGTTACTATTATTTATTAGAAATTATCTATCCATGCTAGATGAGTCTTTCTTCGAACAAGCACACCACACTACTTGCTTCATTGCCGAGCATCTTCACGTGTTGAATCCCTTCCTTTACCATGTGTATTCTTCTATACTGCCATCAATTGGCTTATATTCTACCCATAAGATTTCTCCAACTATTTGAAATTCCAGTATTTTTTTTCTACCTCAACAGTTGTAAAATCAAATGATCTTAGGGACAAAACATAGAAGAGTGAAATGGGCAACATAATTTAGATAAAATCACACTTTTGTATGATAAGCATGTGGTATTATTCTTTAATTTCTCCATAGAAAGTGGTTCTCATTTTAATCTAAAACACAAAGCTCTGTGAATTACATGAGTTCCCTCTTACTTTTTTTGAGGCACGAATAGAGGAAACATTTTGCTCCATATAAGAGAAGTAGCAGCACAGTCGGTATGATCAATAGCCACTGCTGCTCAGCCTCAGCATCAGCAGGACAATACGGAATGGTGAGGACTGTGGTACCCTGAGAAGCACATGCTTAGTCTAAAGGATCCATCACTTAATGAGCACCAGCCAATTGCCATGAGAGAAGATAGGTCTAGTATTGGGAGATGGTATTGTCAAGAAATTCTAGGAATCCAACTATTGTGCAGAAATAAGCACAAAAGCAGCTGTGAGTGGGATGCAATCCTTTCACACAAATCTGCCTTCTCTCTTGACACTCAATAGTCAGGATGCATTTAAATACTATATGACATTGTGATCTAGTTACTAAATATGTTAAGTCTCCTTTCCCAAATCGATCCTAAGTTCCATGGGGACACAGCTCACGTTTTAGAAATGTTTTTGATCTTTCTCAGTGCCTAGCACAGTACTGGGCCAGTGAAAATCAACGTGACTTTGTTGTTTATTTACCTGCTTATTTTTACCTTGTCTAATCCCAAAATATAGCATTCATAAAATCCTAAATTTTCTACATTTGTTTCATATCAATAATAAAGATGTATATGATGGTACATTAGATATGCTCAATAAATAGTATGGAATGAATGAATTATATTCACCAGATGAAACACGTTTGAATTATTATGAGACGAAAGTATTAATCTCAGAGGTTTTGAAATTTCAAAAGCTGAATTGCAATAACATTACTAGTAGGCTACTAAGTCACTCCTTAGTTAATGTCTGGGAAGAGCTAAATGATTAAGATCTGATAATTAGAATCAGAATGATATAATATTGGTTATAACTAAAATAATCTGTTATAGATGTATAGACCTGAAACAATGATAATCCTGGTGCTCTCTCTCTCTCTCCCCTTCCCTCTTTCTCTTTATATATATATATATATATATATACATATATATATATACACACACACATATATATGTATGTGTGTATGTATATATATCTCAATTAGAAAAGAGCACTAGCAAAAATTGATTCCAATGTACTTAAGATGCTGAAGAAGTAAAGTATATATAGTGTGCCTATACATAGCCTATGTTTTATAAGCTTTCTACAGTATTTATAGGTATTCTTCTCAAAACCATCCTAAATAACCAGAAAGTGAAAATAAATTAGAGGAGCCTCAGAAAATCTTTTGATTTTCTCAACAGTTTTGTTTTGTCAAGTTTATAAAAATTCTTAGTTTGTCTTTGCAAGAAATATCACTTTGTATTATTTGGAATGAGTCCTTAAGTTATTGCAAGCTTAGTACCACTGCTGAAAACTCAAAAAAAAAAAAAAATTCTGAGCCTTACTTGTTGCCATTTTATATTTTTTAGCCATTTACAATTATAAAAATGGTTACTGCTTACTAAATGTCAAAAATAGTCGTGCTACCACTGGGCTCAACTTGACCGCTAAAATTGCCAAAAATTTATCATCATGAAAATACCTAATTATCATGGGCCGGGTTCAATAGGTTAATGTATGCTTGCCATTTTATTATACATATCCTTTTCACTCTTTGTATTGTTAATGTTTGATGTATTTCAAAATGATGACTAGTTTTATTTCCCTTACCTGCAGGAAAATTTTCTGACATGCCTGATTTGCCATAAGACTTATGTTTCACTAAAATTGAATATACTGCACACGCTCTAGGAGAAACCTTCTCATTGTTGAAGCACTTTCTTAAAGTCAGAAACTCAAATATGGAAAATTCATATCACAGATGTAGATTTATTAATTTCAGTGTACATTGAACATTACTATTTATAAAAAGAACTGTTTGTTGCCTTATGATTCCACTGAAATAACTATGCATGAGAGTTCCTGACCCAAAGCTACTTAGAAGGTTTGCATAATATATATATATATATATGTATGTATATATATAACTCTAAAAGGGGTTGGGAGAAAGTACAAGAGTACTTTTGGCTCTTATAATACCCATAATTTATTTTGCTTTAAAATTTGAAATGAGAAATAAAGAAAAAGAAAAGTTGTACTGCAAAAAGAAAGGAAGGGAGAAAAGTTCAATTGCACCTCATCCCCACAAATCTGAATAACCACAAAAAGCTCCAAATTTTACTCCTTAGTACTTCTAGAAATTCTGTCTCATTCCAGTCTTAATAACCGTGCTTCCATCCAGTACTCAATTACTGGACTCAATAGTAATAAATTTCTAAGTGTGATTCACATAACTCAAACTTGTCACCTTTCCCCTCATTATGACTGAGTCACCATCTATCCATCCTTCCTCCCTTTATTCCATCCTTCCTTCTCTTCTTTCCTTCTATCTGTATCTATCTATCTTAATACACAGGAAAAATTTTGGCCTCATCTTAGCTTTATACTTTCTCCCTTTCTCTGACTTCCACTTTTGAGTTCTATTAATACAATTCCTAAACTAATAGTAGTTACCCCAGGGGCACCGTTCCATTTCACACACCCAGGCTTTGTTTATTCCAGTTCCTCTGCCTGAAATACTATCCCGTGTCTTCTTCACCAGGTTGTTTCTTAATGTACAAGATTCTTGGTCAGCAGCCTGCCCTATCCTGCCCTCCCTACCCTGTACTTCACCCTCAGACTAGATCCAAGCTTTATCATTGTGCTTCTCTAACTCCCTGGCTTTACCTCTCTCACTTTATCTATAGCATGGTGTAAGCTCTGTGTGGCCATGTCTGCCTTATTCTAGGCGATATTTCTGTGAGTCTAAGCTTATGCTTTCCATATAGTGGGAACTCAATAAATGTCTGTTGAATGAAAGAACTAACATGGGTCATGGTATGTCTGTCATTCATGCAAATAATGTACTAATTTGACTACATTCCTGTGGACAAGACTGCATCCTGTTCCTTTTTGTACCTATCCGGAACACCTAACATAGAAATGGCATGCAGCAGATGCTTAGTAAGTGTGTGTTAAGCTAATTTACCCTTTTATATCTCTCTTTTTGTTCTTCAGGCTGAATTCTCATCTCTTTCCCCAGCAACCACCCACCTCCACCCACCATCTCTTTATTTCTCTCCATGTTCTGTGACACCCAGTTGGAAATAGAGTCAAAAGAGAAGACCAACCAGTTTAGAGCCTGACGCTCTTAACCTCACTAAAAGGTTCGGAGGGCACAGGGACAGGATCATTTGTCTGACTATGCAACCAGTGGGAAAGTGGCCTGAGCATCCCATTCTGGGACACACTGGCTGTGTGAACCCATCAGTTCCACACCAGGTACCTAAAAACTACAGAGAGCTTTCATCACGTCTTGTCCATCTGCCTCTGCCCTAAGGTGTCAGGTCAAGAATTCAAGAATGCCAATGTTAGAAAATATCTCCTTGGGCCATGGCTTCTCCAGCTGCCATTTTTCTGTGTCTGCCCCTTGCACTACTGGGGAAAAGGACAATGACTGGACCACCAGAGAAGTTCACCAAAAACAAAGGGGATGCCCAGAAAGACACAGAAACCCCTACTTACGTGATTTCTGGCTTTTCATTTTGTTTCATTTTGCAAGCTGCTGGCTCTCTATCTAATCCCAGTAATCGTGAAAATGCATAAAATGAAAGAATTAGACAATATTAATATGCTTGTGAGGATGAAATGACATAATTGATACTGCCTATAACGTAATAAACACCCAGCAATTAACACATCACTGCTGCTGCTATTGTTCATGTATCGAAAGGCACTTTATAGGCAAGAATCGGCTAACATTTCTGACAGCCTCCACTTAACAACATTCAGGTTTTTAAGGGCAGCACTGTCAATATCTTGGACCAGATAATCCCCGTGCCTTGGGGGATGTTTAGCAGCAGCCCTGGTTTCCGCTCACTAGATGCTGACAGCAATGCCTCCCAGTGAGTTGTGACAATCAAAATGTCACCAAACATTGCCAAATGCCTCCTAGAGGCAAAATTACCCCCCAGTGGAGAACACTAGTCTAAGGTACCCTTTTCTCAACTATCACAGAATTATGTTATTTAGACCATTCTTTTTTCCCTCACTGAACTAAAATCTGCCTCCTTATAATCACAACTCACCAACACATGGATACACAGGGCACACCTGTCTTTCACAAGCCAGATATTAGAGGATGATGTTTCACATGCCGTGCAAACTAAAACCTTACATAAATTGAGGTAGCCTGTGGATGGCTTGTCTTCTCAAATATTTATACAAATGTGCAGTAAATGTTCACCTTCATACTCAGATCTTTCTGCAGTACTACAGCATGATGACAATGATGAATTAAAAAATAAACTAAAACAAACACTGGGAAAATGTTATAAATATATATTAATCATAATCCTCAACTCCCTAAGATAATTTTAAAATTATTTTGTAGTTAAAAAATGGAAGAACTAATATTGTATTAAGTTTATAGAGTTGAAGATGAGGCAAATAATATTAAGCTCCAATTATACTGCATTTGCTTGGTACGGTGAACAGATAAACAAAGTTTTAAGCCCTGATTTATTGTAGGATGATATTAAAATGGTGCATGAATATCAATTAAGAAGGTAATTATTTTTTTAAAAGAAACCTTTACATCCTATCCCCCAAGGATTTTTTTTTTAAATCTGGTAAGGCAGTAATAATATTACTTAATATTAAATACCTTAGATGTGCCAAGCATTGTGCTTAGAGGTATATATATATATATATATATATATACAGTCATACAACAACCTTATGAAGAGAGTACTATTAATTTTTTTACCAATCAGTATAGGCTAGAATTTACAGTGCTAACAAACCACAAAATTTCAACATCCACTGTGGGTCAGATGGGGTTCCAGAAGCATGTTCTCCTTGCCTTAGGACAAAAGATGATGAAATTTCCCCCGCCTGGAACATTGTGGGAGGAAGAAATATTTTGAATTTTGCAAGTACTTTCAACAGGCCAAAGCTAGTCACATAGCCACGTCTAATTTCACGGAGCCCGCAGGATGGTGTAATCTACTACACACCCAAAGGGAACGAACTGCAAATATCTGAGAACAGCATTCATCATCACCACATCAACCCCATTTTACAGATGAGAAAACTGCCATTGGAAGGTTAATTAACTTTCCCATGGTCACACAAGTAGTAAGTGCTATAATTGGGATGTGAACCCAGATGTATCCACTTTGCCAAGTAACAACTACCCCCTACACAAAACAAATTTTAATGGCATAAAATAACATCCATTTATGTAGTTCATGATTCTGTGGGTTGGTCATTTGGGCCACCCTCAGCTGAATGAGTCTTTGGATCAAGCTTGGTTAATTTTGGCTGGGATCCCTCATGCATTGGTGGTCAGTTGCCACGTCAGGTGGGGACTAGCTGGTTTAAAACAGTTCCATTAGGATGGCTCTTCTCTGCTCCACATGGTGTCTCAGCCTTTAGCAGACTAGCCCAGGCTTCTTCTCATTGCTGCAGTGATAGGGTTGGAAAAGAACAAGAGGAAGCATGCAAGACCACAGGGTCCCAACTTTCCTTCTGACTCAGTCTATTGTCCAAAGCCAATCCCACAATCAGCTCAGATTCAATGCATGGAGAAACAGACTCCACCTCTAGGAAGGGGAAAAAATTATCTTACAAAGAGCACTGATAAAAGGGAAGCCAACATGGTGTAAGTTGTCACATTCTTAAGCACTGTGATATAATGCAATGATCATTTCCTCTAATTCAGGGATATAGTTCAAAGGCACTCCCCTGAATGTTTATTTGTAAAAACGTATGATCTATTCTGTGATTTTTTTAACAGTGCAATTTCATTTAATTTTTTATAAGACCTTTAGAGCAAGATCAAAGACAGATAAAACAAGTAAGTTGTACACCGCATCTAATTATTTCTCTTCAAAACAGTTGCAAAAATAGCACATCTAGTAATTATCCATATGGTGATGTTATTTCAACATTTCAAAACTCTCAATTAGAGCTCAAATATGATAAAAAAGCAAGTCAATATCATGTCAACCAGTGATATTACATGGGAACTGTTAACAAGGTATTGAATTGGTACTTTTGAATTTCCTGGACATTCATCAAAGGGAATGTTGCTGGCAAGAGTTAGTCTTCTCCTTGAAAAATTAATTCTTTATGTAGTCCTACCTGAAGCCACTCAATAATTATATGGTGGTACTAGGATACAGACCCCAACTCTGTCTAACTCCAAAGAGAGCTTCTTAATTATGCTGCCACTCTTCCCTAATGGAGACTTTGAAGAAATTGTTAATTTAGTGCCACCATATAATTATTCAGTGGCTTCAGGTAAGTTATTTTACCTCCGTGACTCACTTTCCACATCTATAAAATGGGGATGATTATGGCAGGTGTTACCTATGTCTCCACACAGGAAAGATAGTACAAAGCACAAAGCTTGGCACCCAGTAATCACTTAATAAACATTTGGTCTGATTTTAGGCATTTTTATTTCAGATAAAAATGGTAGTAAAGACACATTTAGAAATTTAAGAGAGAAAAAGAGATGTTTAAATTTTAAAACTGTATTGCACTCCCCAGGCCACTTAGAAAGTAAATGATTTTTAACATTCATGGAAGTATTTTAGATTTGCCATATTTCAGAAAATTTCTAAAACATGTAGATAATAAGAAGAAATCTATTCCATCCATTGCCCCCATTTTGACCATTTAGCTCAATGAGAGGATTTTTCTTCCATCATTCCCTTTACCCTGGGCAGACTGAACCTGCCCAAAGGACCAATTACCTATCAGTGCTCAGTACCTGACCTTTCTCAGGAAGTTAACATTTGGAAGATTTACCCTAAAGATGTAAGACCACACTAGAGGACAAGGCAATTAAGAGAGGTCCATGGAAATCAGACAGAAATAGAGGGATACGGGTGCCACACCCAAACATCAGCAGCAATGACAAAACTTAGACACACAGAGTCAGAGACTCCAGACTTTAAATTTAGTTCATAGTTTCAGAAATGGTTTGGACCTGTCACTGCAGATGAAGGCAAGTTACTCAACCAAATGTTGCCTACATTGCTGCTCGCACGAAAGGATCCCAAGTTGAGGCATTTTCTAAATTCAGGGAAGTGAAGCAGGGTTAAATCAATTCTGCATATTTCTCTCTCTCCCTCTCTCCCTCCTTCTCTCCTTCCTTCTTTCTCTCTCTCAATCTCTCATTGATCATTTTTCATTCCCTCCTTTCTCTGTCTCTTAAAAAAAACTATAAATAAGGGATACATCATCTTTTCATTATTTGCCATATTCTTCAACAGAGATTTTGTTCGCTAACTTTATAAGTCTGCACTAACAATAACAGCTAACAGCTATTAATGCTAACTGTGCTCAGTCACCTTTTCAAACATTTGTCAAGTTAATAAACTTTATTTTTTTGTAGAGCGATTAAGGGTCACAGAAAAATTGAGTGGAAAGTACGGAGGTTTCCCATGTGCCCCCTGCCCCCACACACGCACACCCTTCCCCACTGTCGATATCCTGAACCAGAGCTACAAGTGTAGGCGCATTTATGACAATTGAGTCCACAATCACATGTCATTGTCACCCAAAGTCCATCATTTACACTGGGGCTCACTCTTGCTGTTGTGTATTTGATGGGTCGGACAAATATATAATGACATGTGTCCACCAGGGTAGTCTCATGCAGAGTATTTTCACAGCTCTAAAAACCCTCTGCTCCGCCTATTCATCCCTTTCTCTCCCCAATCTCTGCAAATTACTAATCTTTTTGCTGTCTCTGTACTTTTGCCTTTTCTAGAATGGCATCTAGTTGGAATCACACAGCCTTTTCGGATTGACTTCTTTCAGTTAGTAATATGCGTTTATATTTCCTTGATATCTTTTTATGGCTTGATAGCTCATTTCTCTTTAGTGCTGAATAATAGTTCATTGTTTGGATATATCACAGTTTATTTATGCACTTTCTTAGCTTTTCATGCATGTAAATATAGACAGAGATAAATAGTTGCTTACATTTGTTCAATATCTTTATTGAACAAATGAGGCAACTGGAGTAAAGAGAAATTGGCATGGTCAAGATAACCTGGATTTAAAAAATGGTAGATATAAAAGACCTGAACTCAATTCTTTATGTCCTCAAAGCCTGTCTTCTCTGCTATAAATACATCCGAGAATGTTTTACGTATCTCTCATAGAACTACATTAACCAAAGTCTTACCTATTTATGAACCACTTTCTTTTGTTTGTTTGTTTCAGGGAGTAAGTTTTGATAGAAATAAAAAGCACTATACCCAGGACTGTTGTACTATTATGAAGAAAAGAAAGAAACAAAGAGGAAGAGAGAGAAAGAGAGAAAGATGGAGGGGAAAGAAGGAAGGAAGGAAGGAAGGAAGGAAGGAAGGAAGGAAGGAAGGAAGGAAGGAAGGAAGGAAGGAAGGGAGGGAGGGAGGAAGGAAGGAAAGAAGGAAGGAAGGAAGGAAGGAAGGGAGGGAGGGAGGAAGGAAGGACAGCAGCAACAAATCAACTGTTATGATATATCTTCTGAGTATATACAGGTAATAAAGCTTTTTAGATAATCCAAAACCATGTGCTAACCCTATTTTACACTATGTGCTATGGAGAGATTTGTATTTGATAAATTTTCTCCAGACTAGAAATTACTGCATCCTTTTCATTTGTGTTGAAGATAAAATGTAATGCGAAGTATTTCACAACTCTACAGATATCCAGGTTCTCACCTACGGGGCTTAAGAATCTATAGACCAAATTGGAGAGTGAAGAAAACAGAAAAACAGTCAGGAAGGCTTGTTTAAAATCTAACATTAGACTCTGACATGGAACAATGTTTCACTTTCTTCCCATGCCTGTCCTTTCAAAGCAACTGACAATGAGCCTTTTTATGTCCACTTGAAAAATATATTGTCCACATTTCATGCTTCGGTTTTACCCGAACAATCATGTTTGCCTTTCCAGCAGAATAACCCTACAGGAGTTTCAAATTCCATGGGTAAATGCTGATTTTTAACATAGAATGTTACAATGCTAGCTTATACTATGGGTTAAAACCACAGAGATTTCTTTTAAAATTTCTTATTCTCACAATAACTATCATGTTTACAATAGAATCCAGTTCACTTCTCAAGAGATTGAGAAGAAAAGAAATAGTAAATGAGAAATAAATATCCAATTAGATTTTCCTTTGGAACTTGAGGAACAAAGAAATGTAGAAATGACAGAAAATGTTCAGCCATGACTTAATTCAGTGTACATGTTCTACTTGAATTTTGAAAAACAAAGTCCTTTGTTGGGATAAGCAAGTTCTATGTTTTACTAGACAATTATTTATATGGAGTGTGAAGGAAGCTAAACAGAAAGTGAAGCAAAAGGAAAAGGTGGATATTAAGTTGGTAGTGATGTTTACGTGGTTGTGGATGAAGAGAAAAAGAGAACATAGATGAGGTCATTAAGATTTCCTTGGCATGGCCTGGGCAACACAGCAAGACCCCTTCTCTACAAAAAATTTTTTTTTAATTATCCAGGTGTGGTGGTTCACACCTATAGTCCCAGCTACGGGGGATGCTGAAGCAGGAGGATCACCTGAGGCCACGAGTTTAAGTTCAGCCTGGGAAATATAGTGAGACCCTCTTCTCCTAGAAAAAATAAATAAATTAGCTGGGACTGGTGGTATGCACCTATAGTCTCAGCTACTGGGGAGGCTGAGACAGGAGGATTGTTTGAGCCTAGGAGTTCAATACTATAGTGATCTGTGACTATGCCACTGTACACTGCGGGACAGAGGGAGACCCTGTCTCAAAAAAAAAAAAATTCCTTGGCAGTAGGGAAAAGCTGGGAGGAAAAAAAGCACATTTCTTTGCACTTTATTAGACAGTATTGTTTAATCAGAGACTTGATTTCAGGACATAAAGGGAAACTAACCTTTTGCCTCGTTGCACTCCTGAAAGCAAGATGAGTCAGCAGCTCTACTGGAGCCACCCATGAAATTCGTCCAGGGTTGTCCTCATGTCACTTCTGCTCAAACAAGCATGGTCTAATCTGGAAATATGGCCTCAATATGTGTCACCACTGTTTCCATCAGCACGCGAAAGACATTGGCTTCATTAAGTTAGACTAAGAGATCTTCTTTTGAATGGATCATCTAAGGCGCCCACTCACTGAAAGAAACCATGCTAGCTCTTTGTTCTTCCTCTCTTGTCCATACATAGTCTTCTAAGAAAAGTCTGGAAGTACTGATTCAAGTAATAATTTAAAAAAGATTGGCCCTGAATCAAAGCCGGCAGTTTGCTGAAGCCATTGGTTTCAAAGAGGAGCCTAAAGAATCATCTTTCTATGGTCTGTTGGCCATTTCAGAACTTTGGAAATGTAATGTCAATTCATTAGAAAGAAACATCTGAATGAATGAATAAATAAATAAAATAAGAAAAAAAAGCTTGTCACATGTGGCAATATTTCCTGAGGTTGAAAAAATAGGAATTAATATATGTTAAATACATTTCTAGTACAGACTTCCCAGTGAGGCCAAAACTATTTTCAGATTTTTATTTCTTCTTAATTTTGAATTCATAGTTCTGTCCTCAGATTTCACTAGTATTAGAGAATGATGGATCTCAGTGAGGATTTTTTGTTTGTTTGTTGTTTGGATAAGACCCCACCCTGTTTAAAACTGTGTTTCCAATCCATACTATTAATATTTCTCCTATGACTACTGTAGGCCAAGATACCATCATGTCTCACTTGAATGATTATAATTGACTCCTAATAAATTCTCTACAGCCATTCAATCTCCTGCTCTAATCCAATCTCAACAGATTCTGCAGGTCTTTAAGAATGTAAATCAGAGTGTAATTGGAATGTAAATGGAAGATCAATAGCTTTCTTCTGCCCTTAGGGTAAATCCAAAAGTTTGGAGGTGTTAAAGGTTCTGTAGAAAGTGCTGCTCACCCTCATCCTGTGCAAACTTTTACCCAAGCATCACACCACAGCTATAATGCCCAGAGGGTCCAACAAGAGAAATGGGGGACCTGAGGGCCAGAGAACGTTGAAGGCAGGACTAATGCCAAACCCATACAATGTTTTAGTGCAAATTAGAAAGTAATGCTTGCCTCTGGGCTGATCAAGTTAGAAGAAGATACAACTTCCACAAAGATAAATTAGGGAAAGTTCCCTCCCACACACCCTAGGGGCATACGACCCTTCCCTAGAGTATAAAATCCCTTCAGTGGGGGTGGGGGGCGGCACCCCCTGACCTGGAGGCCCTTGGGTGGGACAGTACCTACTTGACCATTTGCAGTGTTCCTTCCCCAGAGTTAAAGTCTTCCAAAATTGCCAAAATCCTTCTGCCTCATCCCTATTTTTCACTACGTATGCAGTAATGACGTTCTCAGTCATAAGTAAAGTGTTTCCCCAGGTTTACTTAGCACTTATAATAATATAAAGTCATTATTTCAATTGTTTGTCGTTGTTGCTTTTTTTTTTTTTTTTTTTTTTTAATAACTTAGGCCTTATTAGACCGCAGGCTCTATGAGGCCAGAAGTTCAATCTTTCGTATGCATGATGGCATCCCTATTCGCAGTGATTGGCATGTAACAGAGCTACAATAATTATTTAATAACTAAAGCCATTCCTTTAGGTGCAATGGCTTTCGGCCTTGGCTGTGCATTGGAATCACACAGTGAGATTTTTTTAAAAAAGATCTGATGCCCAAGTCCTATCCAGAGAATTCCATTTAAATGGTCAGAAGTAATGCCCACACTTAATAGTTATTAAAATTTTCCTAGATGATTATAATTTGTAGCTGGGGCTGCTCTATTTTAGTATTTATCAAACTTTAAAGTGTATAAGAATCACATGTCCATCCTGTTGAGCTAGGATTCTAATTTAGTATATCTAAGGCACAGCCAACGCTACTGCATAACAACAGGGGTATTATTGATGCTGCCGGTACATGGCCCGCACTTTGAGAATCAAGGGTGACAGACTGTTATAACCTGACTCTTCTCACATCCAGTCAATCAAGTCACACAAAAAGCAAATATGCATGGGCCCCTGGTCCGTCAAAATACTGAAATAATTGGATTAGCTGGAAAAAGAAGGGACTGGATGAAATTAATGTCAACAGCTGTGCCTTGGATTACCAAATAATGTTACTGAAAATTTCAGATATATATACATGTCCTAGAACCTTGTCATTATAAAGTCAATGATCACGATCAGAACGTATTATGTCATTCAGGGAAGCTGTGGTTGTCAGTAACATGATTAAAGCCTTAGATCCTGTTGGAATCAATTATGCTCTTCCCATAAACTGAATGATGATGATATGTGGTTTGGCAGATTGTATGTGACATTATGCTTCTAGAGATACTTTCTCCAGTCACTGGCTTTGAAATCACTTCTCCAGACCCTCCCTCAGCCCTTATCACTGGGGTAGGGGAGGAGGAGGGGAAAGAAAGGCATGCTTTGGGGCTGAGCACAAAATTAATCTCAACCCCCCTCTACCCGCCAAAAAAGTTTGGCAAAGGATAATTTAACCTCCATTTGGATTTAAATCTTTTGAACTTCTGTGATTAACTAGAAATTATTATATGATATGAATTCCATGAAAGAATGGGCAAATTCTTCTCAACCCATAATGGATTCTGAAGGGGTGCAAATGGAACACCAAACTGACTCTATAAACATTAACTTGATACAAAATTTGTCCTTCATAATGAGTCTTCAAGCTTATGCAAAAGTTGGAACATTTTTTTAAACTCTATTTCCAAGGTTTAAAATGTGAACGGAATGCAATAAACTATTTTATTATATAGAATAGGTGACCTAATGTAACAACTAATCTAAAATCTTTTTTCTTGGAACTTGTGAAAATTTTTATTAAAATTACAGAACTCTAGTGATGCAAATGCATAAAGTCTTCATTTACTTCATTTTCTTCATGATTAGCCTCTGTGTCATATGTAATGTTTTCACAACTTACAAAGAGGTAAAACTAAATATTTATTTAGTTTTCCAGATAATAAGAAAGAAAAGGGAAAAAATAGATAAATTTGATAAAAACATGATGCAATATTGTTATTGTTCACTTCAAAATGAATACAAATTATATTGCATAATTCTAGCTCTTATTTTATTAAAGAAGATGAAGACTATAAAGATTTTCTTGATAGAATAGAGCCATATTTTAATTAGTTAATCAATTCATTGATTTAACAAGTATTTTAGTTTCCTAGTACAGGAAGTTTGATTTACAAATTTGTTGACCTGATTGATAGTATTGGTAATATATAACTTCACATCAATCAAAATTTCATTTCCATTTGAAAAAAAATGTTTACACATTTATACAATGTTTTACATTTTTACTTGTTTCTAAAAAATTCAATCTTTTTACTAAATATTCCATTTTTATTGTCTCTTGATGACTTAGAAAAATTCCATCATATTGTATTTAGAAAACTCTCTGAGGATATGTTTTTAAAGGGGAGGGAGAGAGGTCAATGATATTTTCCAGGACTTCATTTAAAATGAAATATTTGTAATAGATATTATAACAAAAGGTAAATTTCATTGAATATATGAAATGTTTACTAAATAAAGAAATGAGTCTAAACATCAAATTCAAGTGAACAAGTTTTAAAAAAATAGCAGGATATTCACCAGTCACTTTTCTAAAAAAAATATTTATTGATCTAAAATCTTTTTTCTTCCCACACTCTCAAAATATTTATATAAAGATATATAATCCATCTACAAATACTGGAGACATTCTAATATTTTTCCACTCTATAAAGCACATCTGTTGAAACATTTTTTTAAAAGGTAATAAAGAAATAATTGAATAAGAGAAGTTTAATTTTGTTGCAATTGTTCATGGCTCCAAAATTTTGATTTCATTTCTCTTATTTCCTTGTCTTTTCTCCTCCTTCCTAAATTGTTCAATTTCATCATTTCTACTACTTAGGACACCATTCTCATTGCTTTTTGACATTCTTACATTTCATATTTCAAGGATGTCATTCTTTGCCTGGAGCATCTATCCACCCACTGCTTGGCAGCATGGGGTCGGCACTCCCCATTGTCTTGGAGCTGGTCACTACCACCCTCAGCATTTGCCTAGAAGGTATCCTTAGTCCAAATAGGATGGAGCATCCAGATGATTTAAAGTCTAGATAGATTCTTTAGTTGAGCAATACAAAATGGGTTCTCTTCACTATAAGAATGGTGGTCCCCAACCTTTTTGGCACCAGGGACTAGTTACATGGAAGACAATTTTTCCATGGACTGGGGGTGGGGAGATGGTTTCAGGATGATTCAAGTGCATTACATGCATTGTGCACTTTATTTCTATTATCATTACATTGTAATATATAATGAAATAATTATACAACTCACCATAATGCAGAATCAGTGGGAAAGGTTTTCCTGCAACTACATGATACTGTCTGGGGGTGATGGGAGACAGTAACACCCCAAGTGTGTTTCTTATGTTCAGTGTACCCCATAATCTCATGTGGGGGTCACTGCAGAAAATCCTGCTTCACAAAGATAGGATGTTGGAAATGGAAGCAGGCTTTTCAATGCTTTTGTGGAGATCTCAGTGTATCCTTCCTTGACTTTAATTCAGAACATACGAAGATTTGAAGTTGTCTTGAACATACTTTTAAGGCCAGCACCATTTGTGATCTTAAGCAGTTGATCCTCTTCTAGCATGGACAAAGTTGATTCACCTTGATTATTCTCAAATGGGTCAAAGATCCATTCCTTCCCAGTTGAGGGGTCTTTTGTGGTTGGGAAGCAATGCTCAAACTCTCTTGAAAGCTGAGACAGGTGATCATGCACCAGCTGGGAGAAAGAAAGCCCTGGCTCAGTTTCTTTCAAAATCTCTGCTAATGTTTGAAACATGTCCAAAATCCCGATGTTCACTCATCGCCCCCCTAATTCCGGGTTGGCTTTGAATGCAGCCACTTTATCTGCTGGCTTGAACACACTTGTCATTCTCTCCAGAAGTGACAGATTGAGTTTGTCGAGCAGGCTGAATATGTCACACAAGTAAGCAAGTTTTGCAACCCATTCTGTGTCACTGAAATGTGCTGCCATTGGTGACCATTTTTCTAAAAGAAATCTCTGGAAAGGCTATCAAGACTCAAAAACTCTGGCCAGTGATCTTCCTTTAGAAAGCCATCTCACTTCTGTGTGTAAGAGAAGACGTGTGTGCTCTGCATCCATCTCCTCACAGAGCTGTGCAAACAGACCTGAGTTAAAAGCATGGACTTTAATGTGGCTGATCATTTTAACCACATCCTGCAAAACATTGTTTTTAGTTCAGGTGATATTTTCTGGCTAGACAGCATTTCTCTATGGATGACACAGTTCGTAGACTCACATTCAGAAGCGACCTCCTTGACCCAAGTAGTGAAACCAGAAAGCCACCAGTCATGGCAGCCACTCTGTCTCTGCCTATACTGACACAAAACACCCAGTTCAGTTTTCCTGATATGTAATCATTCAAAGACTTGAATGGTTCTGCAGCTGTGGTGTTGGTTGGCAACAAAAGTACATGTAACTAATAATCTCACACACATCCTCCTGAAAATTATATCACACAAAAACAAGCATTGTTGCCTTGTCAACATCGGTAGACTCGTCAACCTGGATTGGGTACTATGGTGACTCATTAATCCTTTCTAACAATTGTGCCGCAATAGCCTCTGCTATTTCATCAATTCATCTGGTTACGGTGCTAGCCGAAAGAGGAACACATGTCACCTTTTAAACCGCAACCTATCCTGAAAGTTCACAACAAATGTCCTTAGCAGCAGGCAGAACCGATAGTAAAGGGCTTCTTAGCTTTAGCAATGTGATTAGCCACTAAGAATAATGCTTTCAGTGCAGACACGTTTGATGAAGTGGTGGCCTTCAATAATTGCTTCTGTTCTTTGTGTTCTCATTGTTTCATTTTGAAAAACTCCAAAGGCTTGTCTTGTAATGCAGGGTGCTTGGTCTCCATGTGGTGAAGCAGTTTTGAAGCTTTCATGGCTTCGTTGGATAGCCGGTTGCCACATATTATACAAAGCGGGCTTGGAGAACGTGTGTCACCTGTTGCAATGAACCCGTAATTTCATTAGGACTCTTGGCAATTTGTTTTAAATGCATCTTTCATTGTTTTGGCAGTCTTAGAGTCCTCTGCTGTCTCATCTTTGGATCTTTCCCCCTTTTTAAAGAAGCTCTCCAGTGACATTTGTTTT
This sequence comes from Cheirogaleus medius, assembly GCA_008086735.1. NCBI lineage: Eukaryota > Metazoa > Chordata > Mammalia > Primates > Cheirogaleidae > Cheirogaleus > Cheirogaleus medius. Next base: position 7,282,396 of record VBSM01000316.1, read on the forward strand.
TCACTCCCTTTTGCTAGGGTTAGCGTGTGGGCTTACCAAACTGTGACTTACATAAGTGCACAGCACAGGAAAGAGACAGGAACTTAAGAAGTGAAGAAGTCCACCAATAAATAAGATAATGGGTGGACCCTGCAGAGGCTAAAATAAACGTTGGATTCTGACTTAAAGTTTGCCACCAGATGCAGCTGTACAATTGAAGTAAGATGCTCACTTGCCACTCTAAATCCTGCCACCAGATGCAGCTTAATTGTCACTTGCTACTCATTGATAAAGTTTTGATATGAGTCTGCAATTGATTTATTATGGTCTCAGTGCAGGCAAACCTCTCTACTAATGATAATCTGTATTTGCAGCCACTCTCTAGTGCTAGCATCACCACCTCGGCTCCACGTCAGACCATCAGGCATCAGATTCTCATAAGGAGCATGCAACCTAGATCCTTCGCATGCAGTTTACAGCAGTGTTTGTGCTTCAGTGAGAATCTAATGCCACTGCTGATCTGACAGGAGGCAGAGCTCAGGCGGTGAGGCAAGTGATGGGGAGCAGCTGTAAATACAGATGAAGCTTCGCTCACTCTCTCGCTGCTCACCCCCCGTTGTGTGGCCTGGTTCCTAACAGGCCATGGACCAGTACCAGTCCATGGTCCCAGGGGTTGGGGACTGCAGTACTAGAATATTTCAAGTGGATCATTTTGAAAGGATAGTTTAAAGATCAAAATATCATCAATTACTAGAGAATGGCATAATAGAAAGAGAGATTTCAGCAGCCTGGGCTGGGCTAGTGACTCCATTCATCTGGGCTAATCCCACTGGCCATACTATGTCTAATGGTTGATAACATTGGCTCTGCTGTCTAAACTCTCAGAATTCAAATAATTCAAACCCTGGATCCACCACTAACATCTGGAGGAAATTATTTAATATCTGTGATCTCAGTTTCCTAACATGTGCAATGGACATGATAATACCCCACCGTACTGTTATCGAGACAAAAAATGAGATAATGAATGAGTTCATTCATAAGTACCTGATGAATGATAGCTATTTTTGTTTTTATAGAAGATCAATAAAAGTCCTTAATATCAAAGAGACTTACAACATAAATAGAATAAAAAGAAACAATGTTTTTGCAATATAGAGTGTATAAATACTAGCATTTGGATAGAAATATGTGCCTCTCTAAAGTCCCATGGCACAAAGGAAAAAGTTAAATTTCTAAATTCCATGGATATATACTAAAAATTACATGCACTGATCAATAAAGTGTGAAGGGGCTGATAGAAACAGACTGTATTTCTCTGGGACAGTAATTTTGTTCTATGAATTATTTATAAGGAGAGTGAAGCAGGAACAAAAGAAATATGAAAGCATAAGGCTTACCTTATCAGTCATAATCTTTCAAACATCAGCAATGAAGTTACAATCATTTACCACATGCTGGGACATCCACGAAAAATGTAACATTGTGTCATGTAAAAAATGTATCATAATATGTAAAATAAATTAATCCCTGTTGAGTTGCTAAGTATCTGCTGTGTTTTCCCTAATTGTTGAGCTTTTCTTCTTATAGCAAGGTAAAACGAAATAGATAAAAAGAGATTTGTAGTGAGCAAGAGCACCTCCTACATGTGACCATTTTAGCACCTGGTAAACCACTACCAGTAAATGCCACTACAGAACCGTGACCATCTATGCCTTACTTTACACACAAGGAACTGAAGCCTCATGGCATGAGAGAGTAACAGGAAGTAACAGAGGTGGTTAGTGGCAATGGCTAAATGCAAACCATTGCTTTGGATTATCACTCCTTTATTCTTCCCACTTCAATCCCTGGCTAATTTACAAAGCATTGTGGTAGGAAGTAACAACAAGAGAAAAACAAAATCAGACTTCACTTGATGCTAAATTTCATTATTAGATTAAGCAAGTTTTATTGATGTTATAAATACATAATGACTATCAGACAGTAAGATAGTACTGAGTACAGGAATAGCCATAGATAACAGTAGCTAATATTTATTAGGCTCTTTCTATGTCCCAGGCCATCTTCTAAAGGCTTTATGTGTATTAACTCATTTACTTCCTGATGCAGGCATTATTATTATTACTCTTGGTTTACAGAGGATGACACTGAATCACAGCCAAAGACATAATCACATCATCTAATAACATCTTTCCCCTTTTTTGATGGATGCTCATATAAGATCTAAAATGATTGTAGCAAAGAATAAACATATTGTGGTTTATGCTGCTCTTGAGATGATATATATGTGCCCAGGGTAAACATATAGAATGATTACCTATATAGGAATGTATCATATGTTCATAAAAAAAATGAAGAACTGATTCAGTCCCAGAACAAACAATATGAATCAGATTGTACACTAAAATCTCTTTCTCAGTTGTTAAGGTCTTACAACTTGAAAATAGCCCATAATTCATTCTTTTCACTCTCTAATTCTTTACATTGGGACCAAGGACTATTAGCTTAATGTTGCCTGCTGTTTGGGGTATATTGATCCAGTCTGAGTACCAGTAAAGCACGGAATCCCAAAATGGCAGAATTGTATATTGAGGTAGAAGATTCAAGTCCACTTCCTCTTAATGTCCTTTGTTGAAGGTGTTTTTCTTCCAACTTAAGGTAATTTGAGAGATTTCCTCTTTGTCTGAGAGAGGTGCCTTTGATTTGCACTTAAAGCTTTTGGGCTGATTGTGTATCTCTTTATAAGAGGAAAATATCACTTTAAAATAATGTATTCTGGCAGTGGGACCCTGAATTGCTAGAGTAAGCATTAATTAGTGAAGAGAGGGTAGAGACACTTTTTAAATTATTAAAATACAATTGGTACATCACATCTCTAACATTTCCAGGGAAAGACTACTGAAGAATTTATCATTTGTAGATTTATTTCCTTGCAGAACTTGTCTCCTTTTAACTTGTCTTCATGAAAATTTCAGTGGTTCACTTCCCATAAAAATATCATTTATGCTACTTATGATGACAGCAAGAAAGGGTTAGAAAGTTACACTGTGGTAGAGTAAGCTGGTAGTCCTACATAAAACACCTGTGAATAAAAACACAAGAAACTCTATTCTTCTCATTGTGCTCATGTTTTAGCTGCTTTGAGGGTAGCAGGCACCACTTTTCATTACTGAGAGTCTTCAAAAAGTGTCAGAATGATTCTACTCATTCCCAGACAGCATTGAAATTACAGAGAAATCTTAAATATTTGACATGCTTTTTAGTTTTCTGGGTAAAATTCTCCATCAATTGTAATGAAGTCATTTCCCCTGAACACTGACCAGACTCTGCTTGAATTTAATTAGAGGAGCTATTTTCATTTGGGGAAGATTTTTATAATTACTGAAACAAGGCAGAAAGAAATCTGGGAAGGGGCTGTTACTGCAGAGATCTTTCTGCTCCCAATACAAAACAATGTTGACTTCAAAAACAGAGCACATAACAGGTGATACACAGTTTTTGTATATATAAATGCACAGATAGATAAATGAAAAATACCCAAGACAAACACATAAGAAGAGCAAATGTAGTACTGCTATGGGCAAGCACTGTAGTATTGTATAAATCCCTCAATCCTTAACTAATGAAAAGATCATAACACTGAGACTTAAGATGGGGAGGGGGAAAGCAATGAAACAGGAGATTTTACCTAAAGAATGCAAAATATAATGCTCAGAAAGGGATAGTTTAACTACTAGCGAGTAGTGCAAAACCCTTACTGTGAGGTAGGGGTAGAGACCAGAGATTACCAAAACAAAACCTTTACTGCTCAAATGAGGTAGGAAATGGGATTATGTCCAAAAATACCCTCCAATCCAAGTTTTTCCCCAAATGCTATTGTATGTCTTTTGTCATAAGCCAAAAATTGCTATGTGAATTTATTTCTGCAAAACATAAATATCTTTGCAAATGCCAGGGGCGAATTCTCATCGAATTCATAATACTGTATGTAGGTATCAAACTGTGCTGGCCACCACCCTTCCCCCCACCCCCCAGTTCCCACTACCAGAACAAACTCAAAGGCATTTCAATGGCTTGTGTTGCAGGGGCCCCTCAGCTGCACACTATTGCTCTTAGGGTCTAGTCCAAACCCCAAATGGGCCTAAATACCCTTGGCTCTCAGTTTATTCCTCTAAACTTTGCTTGCTTCTTATCACTTCAAGCTTATTAAATAATTTCCTAAAACCTTTGATTATTTTTTTCTAAGTATTATATTTGTTTCAAAAACCCTCCTTACCTCCCTTTTTCTTTGACTAATCTTGCTCAGGTTTGCACAAATATGTCACTTCCTCTGGCTAGCCTCTCTGGAGCACCTCTACTAATATATACCTCTGTAGCATCCCCTGGGTCCTCATCACATAATTGCTTATATCTGCCCTTTTCCTCTTTGTCTTCTGCCACAGGCTGTAAGATCTGGGCACAAAACGGTCTTCTACACCACTGTATTCCCACCATTGCATTCCACCATCCTTCATAGTGATGCTCCATAAATATTAACTGGATTAATAGATCCATTCACTATTCCACAGAATCCTAGGATCTTTCTCTCTTACTCTCAATGTCTGAAGTTAATCTGTGGCTCAGGAGAGCAGATCGTCTCTCTGTTGCACATGGTAGTATAGTTCTGTCTGTGTTTTGTGTTGCTATAACAGAATTCCACACACTGGGTATTAATAAAAAGAGAAATGTATTTCTTACAGTTCTAGAGGCTGGGATATGCCAGGTGGAGGACCCCCAGGGCTTTCGTGCTGAGTCATCCCATGGTGGGAGGCGGAAGAGCAAAAGAGCTCATGTGTGAGCAAGAGTGGGCAAGAAGAGGCTGAACTTTGTTTGGTGGAAGACAATTTTTTCCACAGATGGGCGGGGACGGGGAGGCGGAGCTCAGGTGGGGAGGATGCCAGGGAAGGGAAGCAGCTATAAATACAAATGAAGCTTTAGCTTAGCTCACTTGCCCACCCACCGTTCAACTCCTGCTGTGTGGCTCCCACCCGCCCCCAAATTTCATGGAAGACAATTTATCCACACACCAAGGGCTGGGAGTGGGGTGGGGAAGACGGCTGAGTTCTGCAGCCCAATCCCTAACAGACCGCAGCCCAGGCTTTGGGGACCACAGCTTTATAGAGAAACCTGTTCCCTACTCTAGCTAACTGGAAACTCTCAGCTGATAAAGAATGGTGAATTGCTGCAGAATATAAAGTAACCTTAATTAGTTTTACTGTCTATTCATCCAACCCACCTCAGATTTGAGGTTTAGTTCATATTATACCTCTCATCTGGAAAGCCTGCCTTGAGTTCTCTAACAACTTGGATCTCTAAGTCTCTCTCCCATCCCATATTATCTGTCGACCTGGAGGTGTTTATAATAAAGACTCATAACGAGCAGTCAGGATGTCAGGATGAATCTGCCCATGCTCAGTGGTCTCGTTGCATAGCTTTTGCAGGGAAGGATTTACCTTGGTGAGTTCAACATCCTACATCCCATTATGGCCCTCAGCTTTTGGTATTGCAACTCAGTCTGTTCAGGATCCCGAAATTGATCAGTATCAGGGAAATTGTCTTAATCTTATCACTCATAAGACATTGAAGTTTATAAATCAGGATGTGTCCTCATTAGTTTATACCTAGGAAGACAAGCATAGAGTGGAGCTGACTTTGATGTTAGTCCAACCAGCATTTTCCCCCTGTAGACACGCTACACAGAATCCAAATTATTAGAAGTTTGCTTAGTGAACCCTGGAATCAGAACAAGGGGAATTACACAAATATTGAATGGCAACGGGCTCTAATGGCTTTGTTATTCCCTTTCTACAAAGGACTATAAATATATTGGTAATAAAATTTATCATCCAGACATAGATATCCTTGAGAGTTGAAGAGAACACTATCACAATGACACTGGGACAAGTGTCAGGATTGTCTAAGGTAAATTAGGACATCTGGTCACCAGTGATTTCAAACGCCAGGAAGACAGTGGGATCACTCTTTCCTAAAGAAGGTTCAAATAGCCATCTGAACAATTCTAATTACTTCTCAGAATCTCAGTTTTTCTATACTTCTATGTTTGACCAACCCATCTTCCTGCTCAGACAGAATTCTAAGATTACCCACACAATTCCTCCTACCTCATTAAGTACACACCCTGGGGTATATATCCCAACTCTGTCTGTCATGGGTAATCATTTCTTTGATTAGGTTATGATGATGGCATAGTTGCTCCTGTGATTATATTCCTTTCCAGAAGGCTCCTTTCTAGCAGACTGGAAATAGTTTCCCCTCCTAGCCTTGAAGAAGCAAGCTGCTATGTTGTGAATTGGGCCATGTGGCAGGGAAAAACAGCTTCTAGGGTCTAGGGACTCAGTCATAGACTCAGTCCTCTATCTACAGGAACTGAATTCTGCCAACAGCAAGGAAGCTGAGAACCCCAAGCCTCAGATGAAAACACAGGCCTGGCTGACACCTTCACTGGGATCTGTGAGATGAGACTCTGAGCACAAGATACAGGTAAACCATGCCCAGATTCAAAGCAACGGGAGATAACTAATCCCTATTGTTTTAAACTACTAAGTTTGGTAACTTGTGACTTGGTAAAAAAGAACTAATACAAGAAGCTTTACCTTCTAGTTCCTGAAATCAGATAATACTCAGTTCCTGCTAGTGAGAAGCAAGGGACAGCTTTATCCTTGAGAACAAAGATGAAGTTTTATGCTTACCTTGTATATCCCAAAGTACCTATTATAATGCTGGGCAAGCAGACAGCTCTCTAAAAATATCAGTCAATGAATCCATCCACTAGTCAATCAAAAAATAATTTGTTAATTTACAGTGAAGTATTTTTATTTCCTCTAATTGTCTCTATTCCACAAGAGAGGGTAGAAAGCTATTAAAAGCTGTATTTATGTCAAACTGTCCTGCTTAAAATACACCCTGTTGGTCTAACGCATGGCTAGCATCCTGGGTGATCTGTTCCCTGCTTCCTTCACCAACCCCTTTTACCACTATTAGTCTCTTTCTTCACTTGTTTCAAGCACTTTTCACTTCATTACAATGATAAGCTTTAGTCTTAATAGTGTAGAAAGTAATATTCTTGTGCTAGACCTTTTGTGAGAACTTAAGTGAGATAATACATTACAAGAGGTTAGAGCAATTCCTACCAAGCACACAATACATGATAGGTCTTGATAACAATCCTAAGGCCTTTCTTTGCATATGCCTTTCCTTTAGTCTGTAATGCTTTCCTTGCTCCTGTCTCCCTCTTTACCTAGCTAAGTAGGTGACTCAGCCTTCACATCTCGGTTGAAATATCATTTGCTTTGGAAGCCTTTCTGATATCACTCACCAGTGTTGCTAGATTATATAATGTCACAGTTCACTAGAGTTTTCTTTCATAGCATTTGTTATAGTGCCAAATGCTATGGTTTGAATGTGTCCCCAGTTTCACGTATTGGAAACATAATCTCCAAATTCATAGGTTAATAGCATTTGGAGATGGAGCTTTTGGGAGGTAGTTAGGGTTAGATAAGGTCATGATGGTGGGGCCCCCATGATGGAACTGGAGACTTTATAAGAGGAAGAGGGACTTGAGCTGGCAGGCTCTTGCCCTCTCACCATGTGACGCCCTCTGCCATGTTATGACACAGCAAGGAAACCTTCACCGGAGGCATCCCTTCAACCTGGGACTTCTTAGTCTCAGCCACCAGAACTGTAAGAAATACATTTCTTTTCTCTGTAAATTACCCAGTATGTGGTACTGTGTTTTAGCTAAAGAAAAAGGACTAAAACACCAAATAAAGAATTGTTTTTATGACTTATTGTGTAATGTCTGCCTCTCGCACTAGACTGCAAGCTCTACCAGGGGAAAAGACCCTATCTACCACATTTGCAGTTGTTTTCATAACTTCAATAAAGGGCTTGGCACATAAGAGCTGTTCAAAAATATTGTTGTCTTAGTCTGCTTGGGCTGCTATAACAAAATACCTGAGACTGGATAATTTATAAATGACAGAAATTTATTGCTCACAATCCAAGATCAAGGCACCAGCAGATTCAGTATCAGGCAAGAGCTCCTTCCCCAGAGACGGAACTATCTACCTGTCCTTGCGTGGTGGAAGGGGCAAGACAGCTCTCGAAGGCATCTTCTACAAGGACACTAATCTCATTCATGACGGCAGAGCTTTCATGACCTAATCATCTTCCAAAAGCCCCACCTCTTAATACTATTTAATTGGAGATTTAAGTTTCAACAAATCAAATTCAAGGGGACACAAACATTCAGACCATAGAAATTGTGAAATGGTAAATGAATTAATGAATCAAGGAATGACTATAGGAAAAATATTCAATGGGAAAAAAGTTATTATTAATGGAAGGGCATATATATATATATGTATATATATATATATTTGCTACGACTCTAAAATGAACCAAAAATGAAGAGGGTAAGCCAATGAATTTAAAATAAAACATATATATTTATATTAAGTGAAATTAATTTTGTCAAAGATATCAAGTTAATATCTTTCCAAATATCATACTACAAGAGAATTCAGAGTCACTCCAGCTCCAACTATATCCATTATTTCAGATATGGCTAGAAAAAGACTACATTGGAAGTTTCTCTTTCCATTCTTCACGTGTTAGCTACTAAACTTAGCTACTGTAATAAAGAAACTCCCAAATTTTAGAGGCACAATGAATGTTTGCTTTAGTGTGACAGTCTAATGTGGGTGTTGTAGTGAAGTGACTTTCTTCCAGGCAGGATTCAGGGATTCGAGTCTTCCCTCATTTTGTGGTTCTGCCATCTTGTATCTTGGCTCTCTTCCCCTAGAAGGGAAAAGCACAAGAAAGGCCCCAAATGAGAGATTTTTAAGAACCAGATTGGAAGTGGAGTGCTGGGGGCTTGCCATATAATTGTGCAGCTTAAGAATTAATCTTAAGAGAAGGAGTACGTGCCCAGCCCAGAGTGTTGTGAGAGTCATACGTTCTGGCTTAGGTTCACCTAACAGACAGGGTTGCTGCTTGAAGGCATAACAAAGAGTTTGAGCTTCTGCACGTAAGCAAATGTTGCCCAGCCCCACAGCTCTGGGGGTCTGGAGGCCACTTGATAAACATCTTGCCCTCATGGGTACTGCCTGAGCTCATGGGATGGCTGGTTAGCCAGTGACGGGTAAGATTCCTCGAGGAAGAACAACCTAAGACAGGCACAGCCACAGTGGGCCAGGCCGAAAGGATGGGAACGGAAAGTTTCCCTTTGTGGCTGCATTGCTTATCTGTGCCTATCTCAAACTCTGGCTTATGGCCGTCACCTTAAACAACCGCATTAAAACCCTGAGTCAGGGGACATCTGTGTCCTTAGGCTACATGTTCCGGAATTTATGGTCGTTGCTGAAATGCCTGGGTGGTCACGTATAAGGAAGTAACTTTGATTTTTAGGGCATAAAAATCTGATGCATTCAGCGCTGCAGTCTTGTACCATCTTTGTATGTCTGTGTCTTTCTTTGTGTGTTTCTTTTGTGTTTTGTGTTCATCCCTCATCCTGCAAACGGGCCACGACATGGACTGCCTCACTCCTGTTACCATTCTGTCAGCTGCAACTTCAACATGGCTACACCACACTGGAAATAGGCTGGGAGTGTCGTCTACCTGTATATCCTCAGGAGGAAAAGGAAGCTGGTGTCATGAGAGGCAGTTGGTCTCTGCCACACTACGCACAATTAAAACTACTGCCTTGTCCCAACACCAGTTCAAAGCTGAGATGTCTGTAAAACTGAAGTTGGGTATTTTTGTTAATACCCAAGACTTGTAGGTACCTTCAAGGATGTAAAAGGCTGGAGGCATATGTTATGTCAAAATGACCCCAACTGCCACAAATTTGGCATGATAACAGCAACCTTGAGTAAGTTAGGTGTCAACATTTCTAGTTCATAAAAACATTACTAAATTAGGCTTTTCTCCCCTCTGTTTTAAACAGAATATTTGGGAATTCGATTACTACAGGCCAGTTATTTCTAAAAATGAGTAACACTTCCACAGGGCACTGCTAAAATGCACAGAGGCATTTTAATTGCCTATGAATATTCAAAACCTCATTATTGTTGCAGTTTATAATTATCAAATTCCCTTGACAAAAATGTGCAGCACACAATAATAAAAAAAAAGCAATCCATTTAAAAGCGTTGACATCCACGTTCAACCATTTCACTTTAACTCTTGGCTATTGAGTCTGTATCATTATATTTCATTTTAGAGAGATGCTAAGATTGAGAACATTCTTTCCCCTTCAAAGTACAGCCTGTTGATTATATACACTTCCATATTTCACACAAGACAGTGTATGCATTCAACTGCTATAAAACTCAAACTGAAACTTGGAATGAAGATCAAGATGTGTGTGCAGTAGCAAGCAAAAGCACAAACTATCTTCTCTGCTTTTGGAAGAATCATGATGGTGTAGTATCAGTGAAAGCAAATTTGTAATTTCAAGTCTTGGAAAAGTGGGGAAAACTTCACTGAAAATTACTATTTTGCAAACAGGTAGACAGATAACTTTGGTCATCAAAACGGACCTGGAAGAAAGTCAAAAAAATTGTCTAAGTCATCCCCCAATATAAAACAGGTTTTACTTAAAAGTCTATAGGCCAATTCATTCCTTTTATAAAAATTTATGGAATTCCTTTCCTGTGCCAGGAACTTTGCCAGTAGGAGGTGATATATTGATGAATAAAGTAAAAGTAGTATTCTCAAGTATCTAATCTCCATTTTCTTATTCTTTATTTTCTTGATTTCTTTTTTTTTAAATCATAATCATTAGCAAACATTAATTCAGTATCCACTATGTGCCAGGGAATGTATAGTTGATGCTATCAAGTTGCTCATTTAGGTAGATAGACACATAAACCTACAATTATAACACAATATGAAAGCTCAATGATAAAGCAGAGAGAAAAAACACACACACATTTTTTTTTCCTGACCATTCCCAGCCTAGATCATGAGGAAAGGCATCCCTGAGAAGCTGACACTGGATCGGAATAATAAAGAATGCATTTAAATTAGCCAGCTACAGTAGTGAGTCTGGGAGAGACGGTCAGAATTAAAAGCAGGAACTAGGCAAGGTGAAGAGAAACAACAGGAGTTGTGTATAGAACTAAAAGTTTAGGTTCTTGCTGCAATATAAAGGCTGGGAGGGGAATGATATTTGGAAGGCAAATAATCCATATCTACCAAGCAATCACTGTGAGGTCTTCAGCTCAGCACTTGCAGTGCAGATGATAGATCTAGTAGATCTAGTAGATATAAAGAGGGCTCTAGTGCTATGCTTCTCCATAAGGAAAGGGTAGAATATGGAGATAACAGCAGGCTTATCTGAGGTTTTCTCAAAATTCTCATTAGTGCATCCTTATTCTACTCCTAACCCCATAAATCTAGAGATTTCAATGAATCCAAGAATTGAGAATATGAAATAGATGGGCTCAGTCATTTGGTTATTTGGATCTCCCTCCTCTGTCTCATCAACATCAAAAATCAATGTAGAGAATTTGAATAAGATACTATGTATGATTGCATTCATAAATATATAATAAACATTTTGATAAAGCATAATATTTTCATATGTGCAAGGAACATTAGAAACTTGGAACATATTCCAGGCCCCAGAGGAAACATCAATAAGCTCCCACAAGATATAGATTGTAAAGGCCATAGTTTTTGATTATAGTGCAGTAAAACTAAAAATTAATAATGAAGATTTACAAACTACTTGGAAATTGAGCAATAGTCCTACAATTATTTAGATTTTAATTTTGATGAAAGAAAAATTGAAATATAACTAAAGGCTATTTAGTATGTTAAAAGTAATAGCAATGGCACAATGTGTTAAGGAACATGGAATGCTTTCAATTCTTAGATGCAAATTCAGAGTACTTGCATACATATGTTATGGGATTTAGCAGACTTGTTCATGGGTTTCTGCTGAGTAATAATGGTATCGGTTTATTCCTTATATGCTTAGGATAAAGTTGAAATGCCTAACATTTAATGTTAATATTAAATGTTTAATATTTTTGCTAATATACATTAACAGAAAATAGAAGTTAAGGAAATAATTTTAAACATCATGGGGGAACAATATCTTTTATATATAATGAGCTCTTGTAAGTGTATAAAATAGGATGATAGCAAACGCCAATAGCAAAAGGGCAAATGATCTTAACAGGTGATTAAAAGAAGAAGAAATACACGTAGCTAAGCATGTGAAAAATCTCAAGTGCATTAGTAAACAAAACAGATGCAAATTATAATAAGATATTTTTTTGCTGATAAGAATTTGAACTAATCTTTAATGAATACTTATTCTGTGGGCAGGCATGGTTCTAAACTCTTTACATGTATTAACACATTTAATACAACAACCTCATAGGGTAGGTACCATTTTTAGTATTGTTTTATAAAGATAAAATTGAGACATGCAATGGATATGTAATTGTCCTTGGCAGCAGACTTTGAATCAAATTGACAAATATTTAATGTACAGCACTTCGCAGTGCTGCGATGGCAGACCAGAATGGCATGGCATTCTTGTAAATACCTTGAGTGTAAATTGGTACAATTTTCCTGGAGTGCAATTTGACAGCATGAATAAAAAGCTTTAAAATGCCTCAAATCTTTAAAGTGTTCCATCTCTATGGATTTGCACTGAAGGAAAAAAAAAATCAGAGATCAGTGATGTTCAAGTATGTTTATTGGTATGCTATATTAATAAAATGTTAATTTTATAATCAAATATTCAAAATCAAACAGTATGGCACAGCCAGGAAATGAAATATACAATGTATACAGTTACTTAAAATCATCCTCACAAGGAATATATAATAAGGTTAGGAAATGGCCATGATATTATGAAGTTAATAAAGCAGCATTCAAATCTATACATGCTACAAATATTATAAGATTCTGATCTTACAAATTTTGTAAATACACACATATTAACTCGCAGACACACACAGACATGCACACACTCAAGCAGTAAACATAAAGGAAGATAAACCAAAATTTTAACAGAGATGATCACTGTAGCATTAGAATGCATATTTTAGTTTGCTCCCTTTCTGTATAATTTTTACAATGAGAATATTAATATTGTAATTATAAAAAAGATTAATTCTTAAAGCATGTACTTCATGAATCTTAGATTTTGAAGCAGGTAGATTCAGGAAGAGTCAACATGGTCACAAACGACATCTGTTATGGAACATAGGGTTCACTTAAGTTAATGAGTAAATATCCTGCACAAGCAGATAGGTAAACAGGACCTTGATTAATGGCGATGCTAACTGTTCTTCTCTGCTACACACATTAACCTCTGTTTGTTTTTTAATTGTGACATATCATTATGAGAAAAGACTGTTAAATTCATCATTTACCATCAAATACTGAAGTCAGAATTTCAGAATTTTTCTAACACTTCCTACCGTGAAGATTTGTCTGGGATAAGGATGATGATATCCCGTCTCTTCCCACCACACAGATCTCCCATTGTTTGCCATTCGCTTTCCTTGAAAGCCCCAAGACAAATCCTGCTTAGAAATGATTCCTATTCTAATAGGGTGGGGATGAAAACAGCTGGCTGCACACAGGGTGGGAAACTGGAGAGCCAGCTAGCATGGCTTTTTAAGCCTGACTCCACGTGTTTCTGTCTTGTACGCATACTTGCCTGCTGAATTTTCTTAACTTTAATGCTTTCTTAACTAAGTCGGAATCTTTGGCGGGTATTTCTCAGACATATTATAGTATTTTGTAAATCTCCTTTGGTAATTCCACTGTGGAGCCAAGGTTGAAAATCACTGCCGTAAGTTTGATTTTCTCCAAGTGAAGAAAATCTTAGTCCTTACTTTTGAGCCCTCTTTCCCAGGGCAAGACTGAACGTCCTCAGCAGCATCGGGGGCACAAATCAACTGAAATGAAAAGTTGTTGCAACCCAAGTCAATTCACAAAAGTTAGCAAGATAGTGAACCATTTCCCACTCTCTTCTTTCCATGACAACAAAATTAGTGAGATGCCAGAGATGTGAGACAAAGTGCCTTTATGAACTATTGAATTGTTTTCACTGGTTTCCATGGTAGAATCAGGAGAAATAATAGGCAAGTACCATACCCAACACTCTGTTGGGCACATAGTTTTATTACAGTCCCTTAATTCCCCCATTTCCAAGCCCTTCTTTATCCAATCTCACTCAGGTCATCTACTTCTGGTCATCTAAATCCAAACTCCATTTAAATCTGTTTCAAAGTAAAGTTTACAAGAATGTGTGTTGCCCCATCCTTTACTGGGATTTATTTTATTTTCTGTGGCTTTTTTCATCTTGCTGAATGATCTGTGACTTGATGTCACTAATTTAACAGAGTTTTTTTTTCTAAGTAAATATAAATGTGAAGCATCTTCATATATGTGTGTGCATGTCTACATAACCAGATCTTTGATTTCAAAAATGTATCATTCCTATAACATTTTTGTACTTAACCCTTAACCTAGAACATTCTCTTTTCTAAGAAAATCAACTGTCCTCCTGAGAAATATTATCTATTGCCTACTTCATTAGGTTGTGCAGATTGAATGAGAGAGGGCCTGAAAAGCTTGCAGAGGAGTGTCTAGCAATGGTCAATCCTCTAAAAGATGTGAGCAATTGCTAGTATAGTGACCCAGATCTGTTATTGACTCTCAGCAAAACATGCCTTTTTTAAACTCAGCAAAATGGATCCTTAGTTAATATAGCAATTTCTCAAAAATGTAAATACTATGCAATTTCTCAAAAACGAAATGCATTTGAACTGGAATAATATCCTTTTCATAATCTGATTCCCTTTATTAAAATAGTTATCCTTCAACAATATTCTTTTATTTCTTACTTTGAATTAAGCAAAAGTACTTTGAGAATCAAATGAAAAAAAGCAATTATGACTGTGCTTCTGTTTGTATTTATGAAAATGGATGCAGTTTGAAAGTAAGCACTGATGAATGTATCCAGAGCCTAAATTAGTAAAATAAATTAGGCTACAAGGGTAAAAATTATATTGTACTGTGACTTTTCTACCTCACTCCTTATTGTTTGGTTTTCCTGCAGCTCAATTCTAAGTGAAAATTTAGAGCCCATTGGCCGCAGCACAAAAAGCTACAAAAGTGAGGGGAACTGTGAAGATAGGGAGGGCTAGAGAGAGAAAGAGGTGCACAAGGAGAGACTGGAAAGAACCTGTTTTAAGCTGTCGCTATTTCCAGGACCACATTCTCTTGAGATCTTAGCCACACCCCCTGCGATCTTGGGTATTGTAAATTGAGAAGCAGATGGTTGGGGTGATATGAGGTTTTATGACTAAATGAAATACTCATACCATGAGAATCAGGCAAAGCTCAATCGTAGCCTAATTCAGGGAGAAGGGCTTTCGTCAATGTTTTACAGGTTATAACATTATGACCAAATCCTTGCCATGAAATCCATCACTTTCAAACTCAAAAGCACAGTGGCTCATCTCCTTATTGGAGGCCACAGAAAAGGTGCAGTGACCCTTATTAGGAGTGACCACTTGAGTTTTCCATCTCATCTTCTTTCCTGAAAAGTCCTGTTGGGCCCTTTGATACACAAAATGATGTCTAATGAGAAGACTTAACAAATGCCCACATCTCTAAGTTTCAGATTTTATATGCCAAAGAGGGTGAGGTAGGAAGAATAATCTATGGATTATTCCCCTTTGCCACCAAGATGGATGTATATGGAGAGATTTAACTGCAGGAAAGTTTGTTTAAAACAGACATTTTCATTATTATTAGTTAACAAACACTTGTATAACACATAAATACAAGGTGTTGCTCAGACTTTTACAAATATCAAACTTACTGAATCCTCACATTAATTTAAAGGGGAAGATGAAATTATTATTAAAGCAATTTTTAAAAGGGGAAAACATGAAATGAAGATAGGCTAAGTGATTCATTCCATGTTGCAGAGCTAGTAGATCAGATGCAGGGAGCACAGGTCTGGGGGTTGTGCCCCTAAGTGCCTGGCCATGCCCCCTCTGACTTGATAAGGAAGGTAAGTCATTTTGCCCAATGCATGGGCACACAAAACCCACCTGTCTCAGAGAATTCCAGCTGGGATTTGCATAAGGGTCACAGGTTTAAAATTGTCTGTTTGATTTCATTTACAGTATAACTTTAGTTGTCTACATAATCATCAATCATGTATATGCCAATATAAACCAGCACTTTAAATAAAACTGCTGCAAATGAAATTTTAGAAAAGAAATGAGAGTATTAACAACTTCTATCATAATACATCCTCCTGGATCCTCAACTATAGACCCTTAGCTTTTTGAATCCTTGTTTAATGCTAAGATTAAGTGAGTGCTTGCCATGTGCTAGGTGCTTGTCAAAATTACTTAACACTAATTAATGTATTAATTCCTCGTTAAAAATCCTGTGGGGCAGTTGCTATTACTATTCCCACTTTACAGGTATGGAAACTAAACAATAGTCATGTTAAATAACTCTAAGTGAGCACCTGAGTGCTTGCTTACTTATGTTCAAGTTTGAACCATGAGTGGTGAATAAAGTATTTGTAGTTGAAGAATTTGTATTATACAATGATTTAGCAAGTCTCTAGTTTTATAATCTCCATCTAGTTTATACATTAGCACAGCTTGAAATTCCTAGTATGATTTAAGGAATGCAGGGTGTTTTTTTTTTTGTTATATTTTGTAGGGAAGCAGATGAATTAAAAGAGAAAATGTTAAAATATATTTCTTTTTATTATTATTTCAGAATATTACAGGGGTACGAATGTTTAGGTTACTTACATATGTTGCCTTTGCCCCTCCCAAGTCAGAGCTTCAAGTGTGTCCATCCCCCAGATGGTGCACACCACACCCATTAGGTGTGAATATAACCATATCGTTCTTCCCCCTCCCACCTGCCACACAATGAATGTTACTACTATTTGTGCACGTAAGTATTGATCAATTAGTACCAATTTGATGGTAAGTACCTGTGATGTCCTCTTTTGTTGACTGGCCCAAGAAAGCCACCACCAGGTTGAATGTCATCCAAGGTCGATGAAACACAGCTACACTTTTAATATAATATGGAAAAATTATTACTAGAAAGCATTTTGAAGATTTTCTTATTTTTTTGACTTTTACTCTTTGGAACTAAATTTGATTCTTTATTATGAAAAGACTGATGCTCTTTGAAATCTTCTTATGACTTTTCCTTGAACTCACAAACAATTTAAAGATCAAAGATTCTGAGAGACTTTTCCTCATTTCTTTTGAAATACATGCAAATAAGTACTCGTCAATTAAAAAGACTGCAAAAGACTTGGGGTCTATAGTGGAAAATGTTTCATTTTAGTCTGGAGTTCGTAAAGCCATCATTGAATTGATTCTGATTTTTTTTCATTTATTCATTATTTCAACACATTCAATTGTTTATAATTATTTATTGCTGTCAAGATGACAGCACTTTGTAAATTGAAAACCCCTTTACAATGTATGGGTAAATTCTTAAAGTAGTAAAGAAAAGGGATCTTACCAAAAATAACAACAGATCTGATTTGTTTGATATTAACATGCTCAGTTTAGAGTACCTAATATGTGAAAAAAAAGCAGAAACAAAAACTCTATCCTTATTTTTGGGAACTTGGGAATACCTATAACTGAGGTTTAAACATGTTTGATTAATAGAGCTGCTCTAAATCAATTAGCTAGGAATAAAAGAAAATCAGTAAAGCCATTTTGCAAATGTGAGTCATTTGGGGTCACTCTTTGAAAAGCTCTGGCAGAGACTGAGGAAAAGGTGGTGGTGGTTTAGAGGGGACAATTAAGTTTTTGGTTAAAATTGTAATAGATGTGATAAAAGTAGAAGTACTGGGTGCTACAGTGGAATATTTAAGGGAGATGGAGCAGTGGAGGTGGGTCTTCCCAAATGATGAGACGTTTTGAGCTGAAGGATAAGGGAAAGTACCAGAAAGGCAGGTGGAGCTTGTGTTTGTATAGGGGGCGGGGGAGAAAGAGAGAGAGAGATTTTTCACACCGGCAGTGTAGGGTGAAAGAAATTCAGGTAGAAAGATCCTGGCAATCTAAAGAACTGAAAGAGTCTCAGACCATTTTAGTAAGTAGGAGCCCAATTTTGCCTGCCCAATATGCTTTGTTGAGCTATTTTGAACATTATCCTTAAAACAAGAAATGATGGTTGCTTGATGAGTGCATGGCAATGCAGATAGAGCAATGTGAATAAATATACACGTAGCTCGGAGCTTGAATACATCTAGTCTTTGACACTCTAAACTGAGCATGTTAATAGCAAACAAATCAGATTTGTTGTTATTTTTGGTAAGGTTGTTTTTCTATGCTACTTTAAGAGCATATACAGACCTTTGTAAAGGGGTTTTCAACTTACAAAGCACTTTCATCTTAACGACAATAAACAATTACAAACAATTGAGGACACACCTTGTACTAGAAGTGGGGATCTCAAGCTTAAAGAGGTTGAGTGCTAAGAACTTTCCATGCACATGTGTTCTTACTTAATTCTCACGACTACCTTCTTAAGTGCAGTCATGTGTCCCAAACATTTTGCCAATGATAGACTGCAATTCCTATAAGATTATGATATCATATTTTTACTGTACTTTTTCTATGTTTAGATATGTTTGGACACACAAATACTTAGTGTTGTGTTACAGTTGTCTACAGTATTCAGAACAGTCACATGTTATACAGGCTTGTAGCCCAGGAGCAATGGATTATACCATTTAGCCTAGGTGTGTAGTAGGCTGTTCCATCCAGGTTTGTGTAAGTGCACTCAGTGATGTTTGCACAACAACAAAATTGCCTCAGGACACATTCCTCAGAATGTATCCCTGTCATTAGGCAATATATGACTATAATGTTATTATTGTCTCTTATTTCACAGATGAGAATTCTTAGGTTTAAGGAACTGAAATGATTTGCCAAGATCATATAATGTGGTAGCTAAGAAGGGTTTCTAATTCTAGGAACTGCAATCACCTCCAGCAAGATGTGGTTGAGAAAGGTCTCTAAAGGCACAAGAACTCTTCCTTCAGTCTGGTGGCTTGGAATGACCCAAATTATCTGTGTTTATATTAACGGTCTCAACATAGTATTTCTAGGTTCTAAATCTTTATGGAGAGTCACAATTCCACTAAATTATGTGGCGTGTATGCACTCATACATGTGTATGAATTATCTCTGAAAATATATAGGAATATGAAATATATTCAGGTTGAATATATATAATGAAAACTATATATATGAGTATGAAATATACATTTGAATATGGATAATTATGTATTCATGCATTCCCTAAGCATCTTTCACCAAAAGAATGCTCTATTTCTTGATGTGATTTTTCTCCCTAGTAATTCTTGTAAAATCAAGTCCACAACTCACAGTGCTATCAAAAACCTGAAATAGAGCTTAGGACTCAACTCTTGCTGCAATTTATAAAGGCAGAAACTAGTCCCCACATGCTGAGACATCAGCCTTAAGGAAGAAGGAGGCACTGAGAAATATGGAGACAGCTTTCAAAAGCATGGTGTTCCTGTCAACAGCCAGCATGCAAACATGTAAAAGCTGGAGAATTGAGCACGTAACACCACTCTTATTTCTCCTGTGATTCAACAGCTAAATCTACACCCGGAGATGGGTGCTGGTTTTGAAGAGTGAAAAGCAACCCCTGGCTTTCTTTCCTTAAAAAAAAAAAATGAATATAAAAAAATGTATTCATTCCAGATGTCAGCTAGTTTAAATTTCTCTGTGTTAGAGAATCAAATATTTATATAATACCAAGCCATCATCAGAAACTGCAAGACTTGTCAGTGGAATGATTCAGCTGTAAGATAAATAATAACAATGGACTCTAAATTTTATTTCTTGTAATAATTCAAACAGTGAGAAGAGTGATTAATTTTTTAGTAATTTTTTATTGTTCTCATGCTACATGCCACTTAACAGTTCTAAAAACTAGAGAGTGAGAACAAGACAGGTATTTCTCCTATGGTAGGTCATTCCAAGATGACCCCTAATGACTCCTGCCCTTCTATAACCTCCTTCTCATAACAGTGGGTGAGACCTGGGAATATGAGGAGATATCATTCCTGTGAGTAGGTTGCCAATCAATTGACTTTGAGTTAGTTAAAAGGGAGATGGTACTGGCTGGGCCTGAGTTGAGAACCTCAGCTCTACACCCACATGGAACTGATTTCTGCCAATGAGCTTTGCAGGGGACCCTGAGCCCCTGCTGAAGTGAACCCCAGGCCTACACTTTGATTATGGTTTTCTGAGTCCCTAAGTAGAGGATCCAGCTAAGTCATGCCTGAACCCCTTACCCATGAAAACTTCCCAGTGATGAATGCATGTTGATTTAAATTGCTAAGTTTGTAGCAATTTGTTACATAGGAATAAAAAATTAATACGGTTCTTTTCTGGGACAAATGATGAAACTCTCAAACCTTAAAATTTTCCCTTTCTTTCGTAACCCCCTATCCTTTTGTGCTTGAGATTGTATTTCCCTTCCTCTTAGATGAAAGGTGTCAGGAAGGTGAGCAGAAAAAGGAAACACTAAAGAAAGGGGAAGAAATATATGAGCTCATCAAAGCCTATGCTAGACAAAAGGAAATGGAGTCAGTAACCTCATTTTCCCCAGGATGATGAGCTGTGCTACCAGGATGATCAATAACGTTAGTTTCAAAGCCATCAACTGAAGAAATGCAAAACCAAGGGGTAACAGATAAGGCCATCAGGACCACTGGTCCCCAAGAGGAATGGGTTCCAAATAAATGAAATGACCAACTTGCAAGACAATTTCTAGCAGGAACTAGATCATAGCAGGTAGATTCCCTCAGGCAAAAGGAAATTCAGGGGGGAAAGTAATTTGTCAGCGATATATATTGTAACGTGGGAAACTAATTGGCACTAAATGTAAGAAGCAATTTTTCCTTTGAGTGTTCAAAGTTTCTTTTCTCATTGAAATTACACTTTTATCTTGGAAACTCACACAATACGGACTTCAGTTGCCTCTGCTTCTAGATTTTCATTAAAACACACATGCTGTATGCAGTATTTTGATCTTGGAAGTGCTTGATATGTTAATGGTCTGGCTTTCTATTTGTGGACTTGGCATCATTCTTATTTGGTGGGCGTGATGAACCAAAAAAAGGCTGAGTAGTGGGAGGACAGAGTGCCCTTCACTGAACAAAGGCGAATGCTTCTAAACAGGCTATTATCTGTTCACTCAGCCATGGGCAGGAAACCTATAGATATGAGAATTATAGTCGACTTCTGGGAGAGTAATCCTCTATTAAAACACTCACTTGGCCTTTTTTTTCCCCCATTGCTTCCAAAATTTCACTTGAATCTCAAACTCCTTGGGAGGAGATCATGAACTCTTTTCTACTTAAAATCTCTATGACAGAAACCCACAACACCTAAATAAAAAGAGAATTGAAGCTCTGCTGTGATGATCATTCAAGAGCTAATCTCAGATCCCCAGGTTCCTGTAAAATAAAACCCTTTTTCAGTAGCTATCTCCTATCTTCAGAGTCTCTTTGAACACAGATAAGAAAACTCCCAAAGACAATCCAATTGAGAAAAATATTAGCCACTGTGAAATAGGTCTAAGTACAATTAAAATGTTGAATGTCTTTCTTGGACAGTCATTAAAATCATGAAAAATATAAGCTGCCAGGAATATCAAATCTTATTCTACTTAAAGTCCGATATGAGAAAAGCATAAGAGATATGGATAGGTATAAAATGCAAGTGAATGAATAAATGCATGCATGAATAAATAAATAAAATTAAATTATAATAAGATTTTCCTTGCCTTCCAGGTCCTAATAATTTATTGAGACAGAGACATAAATTAAGAACTCTGATATTCAGCTGTCCCCAGTAAATATAATAGTGACATTCTTTGAAATAGAGTCTTGGTTCCTTCTAGGGAAACCAGGAAATCTTAGAGGAGGTTAAAAGTAATTTTGTGTTTTTAATGAAAGGCATTAATTACATTAGAATTCAAATAATGATTATAATAATTACCTTTCAACTATAGGTCAACTATGTGACAGATGCTTTACTCTGTGTTTTTCTTAAACTTTTTATTCTGAGATAATTGTGTTATAGATTTACTTGCAGTTTTAAGACTCTATTTGTATAATCTTTACTCAGTCCCACTGATGGTAATATCTGACATAACTATAGCAATATCAAAGCAGGAAACTGACATTGATATAAGCCATTGACCATATCCAGACCTAATTTCAACCAGTTATACGTGCACTTGTGTGTGGGCAAGTGTGCTCACACATGTATTTAGATCTGCTATTGTCTATGAAATAAATGGCTGAGCTATTCTTTGTTTATACTAGCCTTCTTCAGGTAACAATCCTCTGATATTATGCTGGACAATCACCCTGTCTCCCACTACTAGTTTCTCTGCCATCAGTGAGTGACTCTTAACCTGAGGTCCAAGATTAAGAAAATGACTCAGGTTTGGGCAATCAACATTGTCTCTTTTGGCCTTGTGATAGGCCTACAACCTAATCAAAGCCAATGAACTTTTGTAGGTGCAGCTGATTAAGTCTTTCCTCTTTCACTGGACTTGACTTGAAATATTATAGATACAGAAGTGCTGGCAGTCATCTTGACACTTAGTGAAGATTGACAATGATACCACCATGGGGGAGAGTAGTTGATAGATGGAGACAGATGATGTTCTAATGACGTTTAAACTCCAGAATCCAGAAGTAAGCCTTATTCCTATTTAACTGAGCCATAGTCCTATTTTCCTTAAACAAATTGAAATCAGGTCTTCTGCCATTTTCAGGAAAAGGATCAGAACTGATACACAAGTACTGTTACTTTACACATTTTTACAAGTGATGAAATGGAGACAGAGATCTTAAAATAAGTTGTTATTTTAAGGATATAGGAAAGAGGAAACCCAGTTAGTGCATAATAAAGCCAAGCTTGAATCCAGGCATCGTGAGTCAGATGAGATACCCCAAGGGTGGGATATCCTCCTACACTATGTCATTTGGACCAGATCAACAGGAGGTTAGATTCTTCAATGTATGGGTGAGAAAACAAGTCTGAGAGGTTCGACAGCTCCTGGAGGTTTCATGAGGGAAGTGACATTGTTGGGTCTCACAGTAGCAATTGGAAAGGGGGAAAAGGAGAGGAAGAAAATGTGTATGTAGGGAAGAGAAACGCCTTCAACTGAGTGATGGAGCTGCTTATGTTTCTGGAGCCAGGTGAGCTAGAACATGGAAGGGAGGAACAGGCATGGCCTGAGGCCAGCTCATAAAACACTCAGACAACGAGGCCTGGAAACTGTAGATTACGTGGGCAACATGACATTTTAAACTCTGCAGATTTTAACATTTCCTAATGAATTGCCCTTTCGGCTTCTCAGCCCTATTGGTATTAGGAAGGACTTATATCTTTAGTTCATAAATTGTTTTATACCTTTCAAACTAAAAATATAAATGCGGGTGCTTTGAAGTTATTAATATGTTTTAAAATCACATTTGAAAGTCATCTACCTCTATATAAAATGTAGAAAATTATAGACATTCCTTATCTTTGGTCATCTCTAGAATTGCCACAAATGTAATTATGCAACTGCTAATAATTATAATCTCAGTTATTTAGCTCAGAGCCATATAAATTTTATAAGGCAATAAATCTTATTAAATGCTCCCTGGAGTATCAATTGATTAATTAACTTATAATAAATGCTTTTAAAATGCAGATTAAATAATAACTGAAAACACCTCAGTTAAATGCCATCAGGATACCTATTACATACTTCTATGAGGGATCTGTATTCTCTACTCATACCAAAGCAGTGTGTTCACAAACAGGGAGTCAATAAGATATTTACTATGTGAGCAGGGTGAGGGTACAGGAATTGGGGTGGAGAGGAGGGGTTGGTAAATTAAATTCCAGCTTAAAGTGATCAATCTTAAGTCATTCAAATCACAATCTCCTTTTAGAAGTAATTCTTTGTACAACCACTCTGAAAAGCTACTTGACAATGTATCAAAGATATCCTGTTCTTCCACCCAATCATTTCATTTCCAGGAAACTATCAAAGGAAATAATCAGAAAGCCATTCAAAGACATCGGTGTAAAGACAAGCATTGCAGCAATTTTCTAAATGTGCAATAATGCCTAAATCAGTTTGGTATTTTCATCTGAGGAAATGTTATTCAGAAATTTTTAATGGTATTTCTAAAAGATATTTAATTACATGAAGGCAATGCATATAATGTATCATTAATGGATCTTGTAATTTTTTTGAAAAGATGTAAAACCTTATTTTCAGCTTTGTTCCAATTTTATAAAAATACACATCTCTATAAAAACAGACCGAAAAGGGTATATTAAATATTAAGTGTGATTATATTTGTATGGTGGCATAATGAATAATGATTGTTATTTTATTTTCCTTTGGGGTTTCTGTGACAATTTTTAAATTTTTAAAAATTCTCTAAAATCTACTAAATTTCTAATTTGAGGGAAATACACATGTCCCTTAAGATTGAGAGATGGAGAGAAAAAGAGAGAGAGAGAAAGCAGAGATGCAACCTTGATGATCAAGTGTGATGATAGTTTCAGACTTTAATAAAGGATATTCTGG
Source organism: Cheirogaleus medius (assembly GCA_008086735.1). NCBI lineage: Eukaryota > Metazoa > Chordata > Mammalia > Primates > Cheirogaleidae > Cheirogaleus > Cheirogaleus medius. The sequence continues at coordinate 7,307,125 of VBSM01000316.1, forward strand.
TTGGTGTTAGAAACCTACAATAATTGATCCTAAGAGAAGCTAAACCAATTCCATAATAAGCATATGACTTGGTAGAGTTGTGCTCATGGGGTTCAAAAGAAAGATGCAAACATGCCAAGAAAGCTGTCAGCTTTCATGCCGAGAAAGCTGTTGTAAGAAAATACAACATGGCCAAATTTAACAATAAGCCCCAAAACTTAAGAATTGAGTATATTAATTCATGAATTGGGTTGAAAATAGCTGAGTATTTGAAGTGTTTATGTTTTATTGCTATTAAAATTATTAAACAAAAGTACCAAATTTATCTATTTTAAAATATCCTTTATTCCAATGTTAACACTCTATTAATATATTCTCAACACTTTATTTCTAGACATTTTATTTGTTCCATAAGTAGGATTTCTTGTTTAAAAAATAGAGTAGCTAAATTTCAACAGGTGCCTACACCAAAGCCCCTATAAGTTTGATTTCCCATGGCATAAATAAATGTTGATAACTCTCATAGGTCTAAAGAGGGAGCTATTGACTAAGAATGGCTGGAATATGTCAAGCTGAATAAAGATATTTCTCGATTCACAGAAGAACTCTTGTACATGTTACTAACTGAATCTGATTCTATTGATACTTGATTGAAAACAGCAACTCACTTTATGAATCAACCTCACCACTATGAATTTGAAGTGAAGTACTATTTTTCCATTGACCTCCTCCACTTTTGAAAAGTATTTTATTTTTATGGTTTCTATGACAAAGTATTATGGCATTTTCCAAATATCCATTATATACCAGCTTCACAATATTCATTAAATGAATACTGTTTAACCTTCCAAATTAGAGCCAGAAAGTAAGTCTTGAGAGGATCAAAATATTTTTTCAAAATTAATCCATTACATAACCTTGAATGGCAATGGATAATAATATACTAATGAACAAAGTCCACACTAAGAAAATATGTTGAGTAATATCTTCTGAAACTTCAGTTATACACAGTACCTGTGTACACCTCTTGAAATAAAGATGGCCAACTTCAGTTCCTGGTTATTCCAATCTAGTGATTTATTAGCATCAGCGACATTTCTGATGTATTTTCATTATGGAATATAATCAAAACAGTTTCTGCCACTTACTATCCTGAATGCTGAAATGTGTTCAGAGAAAAATGACAAGCACAACACAATTTGTATTTCTAAAACACTTTCAAAACACTGTGTCAATGAATTTGCATGTAATGTTCTTTCGTGAATCAGCTAGCATCTTCCTCTTTTTATAGACAACATTTAACATCTTGTGGTATCTTTCCAGGTACATTGTTTATATTTTCCCAAAGAAGAGATTTTCATGAAATCACTGTGATTTTGTGACATGTATTAATAACAGGGATGGTACCACTGCTTTCTTCCTATCTATTTTGGGAGCTTTATGTGACTTGTGGTAACTGGCAACGAGTTAGTGCAAAGCAGCGTTTTCTTCCAGTTTAATTTTGACAAGCTTTCAAAGTCCTCTAAGGGACTCTACCAGGACTTCAAGTTGACAGGATATGCTTAATAAAATATTCTTAAAAAACAATGAATGAAAAAATAATAAGATAACACTGACAAAGCTTGAGCAGTTAAACATACAAATGATAAAGAATCATTTATTTATTAAAAAAGATATATAAATTAATCACATACCTGAATATAAAAAGTAATAAAGAGACTGTGTTAAATTTAGAGAAGAGTTTTAAATTTTAAATATTTAAGAGAAAAAATATCTGAAAATATATTTTTACAATGGATGATAGATGTTCTTAAACTTGGTTTTCAATGAGAGGGGATACACACATATTTAGCTCTTACCTAGATATGCTGTAAGGATTTATAGAAAAAGCATTTTTTTATTTGAATAGAAAATAAACCCAACAATTATTCTTTCACTTATATCAAATTATAGGTCATTAGCTCAAAATCATTTAGTTTTCAAGAAAGAAACACTAAGACTAATTAAATTATAGTTGAGATCCATTTTTTCCCCAAGGAAAAGAGGTACCCAGGGTTTAGTAGCACATTTCAAGATTGGTTCCCATGGATAAATTTATTCACTATGAAGTCATGATTAACATTATTTTAGTGCCTAAGCCTTCTGTGATTTGGAATTTTTAATCATTTGAAATATATAATAAAAATGCCCATCAAATATGAAGATAACACTTTTCTGACCCAACAACTACAAATTATATGTTTTATTTTTTAAAATAATTTAATACAGTGAATTTTCATTGAGCCAATTAAGCTCTTTTACCTAATCAGCATCTGAATAATAGCCTAAGCCCTTGGGTCAGTGGTTTAGGGTTTGGCTTGCAGGCTGGTCAAGAGATTTTCTCCAAGTGATGCTAACTGGCCTTATGACAATTATTTCACGACATTGACCTTCTTGCTCTCATAAGGGACCTAACAGGTTCACACATTTTCAACCACCAATTTATGCAACAACCTAGATTTTTTTCCTATAAAATATGACTATCAATATCTTTTAAAAATACCTTTTAAGACTTTTGTATATATAGCATCAGTCAACACAATGAGCATTACAAATTTTCTGATTTGTATTTAAAAACATTTTAAAGTATAATATGGGTAAAGAACTCATTATATTACTGTAAGCAATTTAAATGGAGGTGAAAAACAAAAAAACTTAAATCTTAGCAATTTAAGTAGAAGTTTGAGTTTCCCAGAGTAATATTAGCTTTCTCACTGCAAACAATTGACACTAGGGATGAAGAAGAAATTAACATCCCAATAGGTCATAGTCATCATTCCTCATGGTTTGAAAGTTTATTCATAATATTGATTGATACTAACATATTGCAATTGCGTCCTTTAATGCAAAGATGATGACAATGTAAGAATCAATGTGAGAAACTTCTCATTTTTAGAATTGCCGATTTGATTCCAAATCACTGATTAGTTCTGCTCATAGAGCAGGGTCATTATGAACTATTAGAAAGCTCAGTTATTTGTAACAGACATTTTCAGGGTCAGTGTTAGTGAGTATGAGCAATATTCCTGTAGTATGTAAAACAGCTGTTGCAGTTTGGAAGTCTAGAGGGAAATTAAAATCTATAGAGGTGTCTTTTTGTGTTTATATTTCATTTGTAGAGAAGTCATCTCATTTTTAAAAAAGGTAAAGCTTCATTTAGACTATTCATTTATTTGACAAACATTTATTGGGTGACCAGCACTAAACAGAAGACTGGGAAATAGAGAAAACTTGTAGAAATAGAAAATAGAAAAAACTTTCCCTCTATTGTAAGAAATTAACAGAAAATTTTCCCACCTCAAAATGCATGACTTCTTTGCTCCTTTTTGGCTTACATCAAGGGCAACTGATGGACTAGTTTTTCTTGATAACTCATTGATGAATAGTGGCTGACTAAAACACAATAATGACAAGGATTCTGAGGTTGAGGCAGGGCTTCCCAGGAGCCAGCCGACTGGGGACATCTGTGCTCCGTATAGCAGCAGGTTAGATGTATGTGTATTCATTGCCTCTGAGTAAGATCCTACAAATAAAACACAGAATCTGCTTCTTATGCTTAAAAATTCTACAATGTAGGTCCAATGAGCAGAATATACTTTATATCCTTTGCAAACAATATAAGAATGTTTTCACAAATTTACAATTTGATGTTACTGTTTCTTCATGTGCCCACTCTTATCTATGTATTTAATAGTTTTCTACAGCTTTTCAAAGATATGTTTCAAAAATGGATATAGTGTAATAAATAAGAAGAGGCAAATATGAAAAATTATTAAATAGGAAATTACAGATTTAAAATTAAAAATCAATATTTAATCAACTTAATATACTACCAAGAGGTGAGACCGAGTTTACTATTTCTGCATGCTTTCAGCATGAATAAAACGAGGCTGATAATTGAGTAAGATTCATGATTCATCTTAGGTCACAAGAATTCATAACTTGTTCCAGCCTTCACAGATCCATTAATAGGAGCACTTGTGAAATATCTGTTAATTTCTAACAATACAACTTAAGTTATATGGATATGAGAACTTAGTAGTTCACATGCCCAAAATGTAAGTTTAAGTAGGAAGCTGTAGAAAGCCAAAGAACAATAGGTCTCTCACATAAAATTGTCACATCCACTGCTTTTCATGCTGAAAGGAATTAGAATAAAGTTCAAACATCACACCATGGCCTTCGAAGTCTTATATGACCCAGTCCTGCCTATGTTTCTGATCTAAGCATCAATTACTCTTTCCTTTTCCACTTTGTTCCAGAAACTTTGAAGTAATCTCCCATCTCTTGAATCAGTGAAGCTTGTTCCAACCTCAAGACCTGTGAAGTTCTTGTTTCCTCTGCCCGGATGGCTTTTCCCTCTAATTTTCATTACATGACATATCTTGTCATCTACGTCTTGGTTCAAATTGCACATTCTCAGCGAATTCTGCCCTGATCTCCTCCTGCCTCCAAACACTTTCAATGTCAATACATTGTTAACATGCACTCCTATCTTTTTTTTAAGTTTAATTTTTTAATTGCTTATGGTTGTTGTCTGTCTTCCTCCATAAGAAAGTGAGCTCAAAGAAGGCATGACTTTTATCAATATTATTTATTTCTGTATCACTGGATATGAGACTGGCGCCTAGCCCATGGTATAAATATTACTGAAGGATTGAGTGAGTAAATAAAAGAAAAGAAATGACTGAATATGAATGCTTTTACTGTTTCATTCTATCACAAGATTGTCATGTATTTTGAAAAAAAAAAATGTTCCCAAGACAAAAGCAAAACCAAACTGTGTAAGGTTGGCTTTTAAATAATTTTGTGCTTCATTTTCTTCTCTTATTTAGCATCTCGGCTCTGTATCATTGATAGCTCTTGTTGGAAGGCAATTCTTAGACTGTCTTCCCTCTTGAGCTGGTTTGTGTATCTTCCAGAATTTTCTTTTTGTACTGCTTGTATTATGATAACCTCAATTAAGTGGACAAGAGTGTGAGTGATTACAAGAATGAGGGTTTGTATAGTAATTGCAGACAGATTCTTTAATAATGCCAGTTAAGATTGCTATAATAAGAGATGACATCTATTCAAAAAAGAAATTTTGTTTTTTAAAACATAGTTTTTCTTATTCTGTCAGGACTAGTAGTATACCCAACTAAATATAATAGCATTTTATGTCAGATCTCCCCTGAGTTAATACGGAAGAAGTGGCTAAAGCCACTGCAAAAGAAACCTTAGCCTAATAAACTATCCAATTCTGAGGGTTTCAAATATACCACAGTTTTACATTTATGTATAATAGACTCTGTGATTTTTAATGATAGATCTTGGACATATTTGGAAGTTTATAATTACCATAAGGCAATATGATATGTATCAAGTGCTTTTTACACATGTTAAGAGCATTTTTGCTTGTATAAAAGTCTCTCTGCCCTCCAGTATATTAGATAGGATTACGTTGGCTTTAAAGAGACCAAAAACTCAAAATAACTGCAATATAAATACAATAGGAATGCATTCTCTCTCAAATGAAGTAAGTCTGGAAAGAATTGGTTTAGGGTTGGTCACTGTGGCACAGTGTCAAAGATCCAGGGTTATTCTGTATTTCTTCTCAAACATCCTCAGCATGTGGCTTCCATATCATATTCTGAGATGGCTGGGCCAGCACCAGCTCCAGGACTCAAGTCCAGCTGGGAGAGTGAAGAAACGATTAAAGAATGACACACCTCCTTTCTAAGGAGAATTTCTGTTGGTTTTAATATTAGCCAGACTTAAGCACATGAATGCACAGGGAAGCTAGGCTATGGAGTTCTTATTTTTGATGGCCATGTGCTCAGCTAACACTTAAATATTTCAATTCTAATGAAGAAATGAAGAAATACATGTGGGGAGAAATAGAATCTCTGTCACGAAGATATTTCCAAGGAAGGAGACAAAACATAGCAAAACTAAAAGTTAACTACCTAATATTTATATTACAATGTTGGATAGTAAATCCTAAGGGTTAAGCAATTAGGGCTTTGGAGTTAGGTTGCCTGGATTGGACATCTGACTCCATCATTGATTTGCAGTGTGAACTTAGGTATTTAAACTTGCCAAGACTCAGTTTCTCACAGGTAAATAGAGAAAACTGTTAATAATAGTATTAAGCATTGAGATGATCAAATAAAATGGTGAATGAACATAGGCCTTTAGCATAGAGCCTGGCTCACACTGAGCCCTCATTAAATATTATTGATGAAGAAGAAAAAGATGATGATGTTGATATCGATATTAACGGGTAGTAGTACAAATAATATCAGCAATATAAGAACTATCAAAACATTATGATTATTATGATAAGTATCAGGGATTGCTTGGAAAGCTTTGTAGATGAGGAAGTACTTGAGATAGACCACATGGATAGGTGGAATTCACAGAGCTAGAAAGGAAAGAGAATTCCAAGCAGAGTGTATTAATATATCATGGCCAAGATCAACAATATCAATCTCCACGTGGTTGAAATCCTTCGTAATTTCATTGTAAGTGGATTTAAAGCAAGAGGAAGACTGAAGCTTATTGAACTGAGGTGTAAACATCATCTAATGATTTACTTACTAATGCAATTATTCTATTGCTGACCATTTTCTGAGTTGCTCTTTAGGGAAAAAGCAAATTATTAAGTGTAGGTTTTCTAGAATCCAGTTAAGTAAACTCCTTAGGTAGCACCTTGGAAGAAAAACCAACAACCTCCTATATCTTCAAATAGTAAATCACTCTTACTTTCCTAATAGTAATTTCAATGTCACGAAATAACCCCCAGAAATCTTAAAAATCTCCACCAACGATAAAGCAGTGAGCAAAAGCGTGGCCATTGTACCTGTTTTGTAACCAGTGTTTTTGATGTTATACATATATATATATATATATATATATATATACCCAATCTTTTCTTCGAAATATGAAGAGCTTTGGGCATGCCTTCAATTGCTATAATTAATTTATTCTCACCCGAAGCACTAAGAAGTTCAGTTGAGCATGAATTCTTCATTTTCCCACCATTGGAAGTCACTTGAAAAATTCTCCCATTAGAAAGCTTAATTTAAAATTAATATGTATGCATTTTCTTTCATCTTTTAAATATGCAAAAATAAGCTGTTTCTCAGTGATGAAGAACTGAACAGTGGTTTGAAATGCCACTTATTTGAATTTCATAAGTCAATCTTTCCCTATATCATTTTTTTCTTCCTTGAGCTGTCACTCAGAAAATTGCAAACAGTTGAGAACTAAGCAACTTGTTCCCCACAAGGTCTGAGTCTTACAGAGTTAGTGCTTTTACCACTTTCAATCAGACAGTGTACTTAATTTGTGTAATGTAATTACTATTCATTATTTTTTTAAGTACTTCATATTCTCTGTCTCATTTAATCTTCACCAGAACTCAACGAGTTGGACACTATTGTTGTACCCATTTCATAGCCCAGAAAACTAAGACATGGAGTGTGGAAATACCTTGGCCAATGTAAAACAATGTCACACATTAGTGACAAATGGTGGAGACAGGATTACAACCCATCCTGTCTACCTCTACACACTGCACCCCTAATCCCTGCATTATTCTGCCTCTCCGATCATGCTTATAGAACCCATGTTAGGCCAGTGGATGGAGAAAAACTTTTGCTTTTTTAGTTGAAAATTATACTGTAAAACCTTATTTCTACAGTAATAACTACACCTCTGGCTTCATTTCTCAATTCTACCAACAATGGACTGGAAGCATTATATAATACGTAGTCTTGCCATAGAAAACATGCTGGTGAGCGACATTTATGCCCTAGAAGTCAGCAATATTGAGAGGAAATGTAATATGTTTGATTCTCCCACAAAAGTATCTTCCCAAGTGCCTACATGACCATTTGAGACATAATGTGCTCTTTTTAAAGACAGAAGAGGAAAAACACTGTTCATAGAAAGCTAATGGCCCCTTGATGTGTGTACATAACCAGGATCTTTTCAAGATAAATGCTCCATACGACACAAGCACCTAGCATAGCCCATGTATAGCTTCTTAATAATCCCTTGTTGTTTTCACAAACATACATAATAATAGCCCATTTTGACAGTCAAACAATGCTACCACCGACTTGTCACGATAAAAAATAAACCTGACTGAATGCAAATGGGAAAACCTATTTAAAATATGTTACAGGAATAAACATGTACCAGTCTAATCAAGATGGTGAACAGATTTTCAGTCAGTTCCAATCCTTTAAGGAAAGAGGCCATGAAGGCAAATTAAGGGAACATATATATATTTTTTGTCATAAGAAAAACCATTGTGTGTGCGTGCAAACATATGTACACTGTTTAGATCAAGGAACACACTGACTTTATCATCCAAATCCCAATCCTATATGATTCTTCCATTTGTCCAAGTGAACGGCGTGAGATTTATTATAAAAGGGGGCTGATGTGTATGTTCTAAAAGGTCGAGTATTGTAGAGTGAATAGAGTCCGCTTGCGTATGCTTCATTCATGCCAAACCTTCTGGAAAATAAAGACTGGGGGCTGCCTCAAAGAGCAAGGGATCTGGGAAGGGCTTTAAAATTGCCGGGGCAAATCTTTTCCAAATAGGTACTTAAGGTAATTTTTGAAACATAACATGAATGTATCATAAAACTTACCTCACCCCCAGCTCCCTACTCCCTGCTTGGACTGTTTCAGTGGCTTCACATTGCTCTCAGGATGCAAACGATGCCTACAGGTCCCTGTATATTCCTTCTGCTGCTTTCAAGCACCAGGTTCCAATTCATATTCCCCCTCCCCCACCCCATGCGCCAAGCCTACTGACTGTCTTTCATTTGCTAAGACACCCATGAGTCTTCTGTCTCAGGGCCATGCCACAAGTCTCACTGTGGCTGTTTCTCTAGCACCCATGAATAGAGTGAAATCCATGAGCGACTGAATGCATGCCACGCCCTTTCCATGGTATGTTCTCTCCCCTCCCATTCTGAACTTGGTTTACTTCTACGTACTTTTCATATTTCAGCTTAAATATTACATCCTCAGGGAAGGAAGCTTTCTCTTAGCCTAACACACAATTTAAATGGTACCACGTCTCTCTTACCGTAACACTTTTGGTTGTATTTATACATTTATTTCTTCGATAACTTGATTAGTACCAACTTCCTTGCCTAAACTCTTAGCTCCATGAGAATAGGAATCAGGACTCTTTTTGCTCACGACTGTTTCCCAAGTGGCTAGAAGAGCAGCAGCTCACACGTGTTTAGCAGCCCATGAAAGTTTGTTGAACATACACATGAGTGAGTGAGTGAAGGAATGAATGAGAGAATGAATGACAAAAGAAAGACGTCAAGAAAAGTAAAGTCCCACCATTTTTGTAAAGTAATCCTGGTATCACACTTCCTTTCTCAAATACAGGAAGCAGACAAGTAGAACTTTCACTCACGGGCTAATCTAAAATTTGGAAATACGCTACTTGAAAACTGCTAGGAAATTTTTAAAAATTTAAATACTACCCTCCCAGTTGTTTTAAGTGAAGAATATGTTTGCCACATATTTCATTAATGGTTTTATTTCTGTTATTTCGACTTTGGAATAAAGAAAAAAATCCCATCCATTTCCAGTGAGAGCTTTATAGCCTCTGGGTCAAAGGGAGTGGGTTCAAATGTATTGTGATTCTACAAAAACACACAGAAGTAATTGTTCTATTTTATTGCATCTTAAAAATACATAGGTTAGTCTGTGAAATGATAATTAAATTCTAACCATTGTTTTAAAAATAGTGTCCTCTCGAAAAGAGGTTGGTAATAGCTTTCAATAGTAGTAGCTAAATTAATTGCTTCACAAAATCAATGAAGTCAAAGAGTCAGAGACTTTTGAATTGTAGATGAATTTCAAAAAAATTCTACATGAGCTAAAATCTCACATGAATTATATAAGAACATCTTTGTTTTCCTTCTTTATTTTTCACATCTCTATAGTATTTTTCTATCTAAAAGAAGTATAAATATTTGAAAAGGATAGTCATTATTTTATTTTCTCTTCAGCAGTTACTTTGTAACAATATGGATGTTACAAAAGAATAAAGAAAGAAGAAGAAAGAAAAAATTGTATTTGCCATATGTTGTCAAATGAATAGATTTTATTTATTTTGTAAGGTTTCTATGTGACTTACTAATTAAAATTAAAGTGAGCTCATTATAAGGGTTTCCACCTTGGAGCAATGTTTACAACTGAAGTAGGGCTCTGATCTCTATAGAGTCCTTATGCTTCAACTCAAACGAAAACTTGTGGATAAGTCAACTAAGAATGGATGTTTGCTGAAATTCTCAAGCACCTCAGTGATATCAATTAGAATGTGGTAGGACACATTCTCTATTTTTAAAGGATTTGAGGGCTCACAGTCAATTGGGAGAAAGTAGAAAATAATTCAAACTCCTACAACTTTAAAGAAGAAAGAATATCAAGACCACAGTATTATTTCCCTTTATTTGCCATTTCTCCTTTATTCAGTTTAAAGTTTCATTCCCACCTCCTGGTTCCACAGTCTTTTAAAAATTCCATTCATTCAACTTTCAACTCATAACGTTTTACTCAAATTTTCTCTGCAAATGTACTACCTTGAGAGTTTTCCTCTCGGTAAGAGAAAGGATCTTTAAAAGAAAAGATTCTGAACTTCATAGCCTTTCAACCAGTGAGATTTTATATTTATTTATTTGTTTGTTTTGTGTGCTTGTTTAGGTAGTGCTAATATTTGTTGAGTTGTGCAAAGAAGGAAAGAATGTTGTTCTTCTACAGAGCTTCCTTCTGAATCTCATTTGAAAAATGGAAAGTAGGTCAAAAGTCACCACCCCGCAGCTGGCTCAGATAACTCCTGACATGCAATACAGGGATGAGCATTAATCTGGCATGATTTTTGCACTTGAGGCTTTAATATTTTGTCTGGAATAAATGTTCAGCAATAAGGGCAGCCTCTGATAATCAGTAATTTCTGTGTTGTCTTGCAGAATCAGGAAATGGATTATCCTGTTGTACAAGCCTTTGGTTTAATTAAACGATCGATTTTTCATTAAGTCCCTACTTCATTTCAGCACTGTGCTAGGTGCTTTGGGGAAAAACAAGTACAAGAAAGTGATAGTACATACGTCTAATACTTACCACTAAGGCACTCGTACTAACTAAACGGGGAAAAGACGGGATATAGAAGTTCAACTAAGAGGGAGGATCACAGTCTTTAGGTGACTCCGGAGAGAAAGGAGCTTGAATATGATGGGGGTAGGGGAGAGTGAAAGGGAAATAATTCTGATGGAAATGTATTTCCGGGAAGGAGAACAATGTGAGGATTAGTAGAAACCTAGGTTCTGCAATGATATCATGATACATACGATGAAAATACAGTGACAGTATGCTTAAAGTTAAAACGATATAGGAAAACATTAAAGCTTGTCAGATAATTTAATAGTCTGCAACATCCTTCCATGTCTTCATACCTGTTAGAAGAATTATTTTCTTCTTCATAATTTTAACAATATATTTTAAAAGATCGAGTTTCTCTGAAGTCTAGCCTTGCCAAATCTATCTTTTATTTATCTATCTGTAAGTTTTTGGGTTTTTGAAAAATACACACATTTTTGTGAGTATGCTTCATGTTTGTTCATAACTGTTTATTTAAAATATATAAAACATTCTGCACTCAACCGTTTATAGCAGCACAATTCACAATTGCAAAGATGTGGAAACAACCCAAGTGCCCATCAATACATGAGTGGATTAATAAAATGTGGTGTATGTATACCATGGAGTACTATTCAGTTATAAGAAACAATGGTGATATAGCACCTCTTGCATTTTCCTGGATAGAGCCGGACCCCATTTTACTAAGTGAAGTATCCCAAGAATGGAAAAATAAGTACCACTGTACCCACCAGCAAACTGGTTTCACTGATCAACACCTAAGTGCACATATAGGAATAACATCTATCGGGCATCGGACAGATGGGAGTGGGGAGGAGGGGATGGGTATATACACACATGATGAGTGCCCTGCGCACTGTCTGGGGGATGGACACGCTTGAAGCTCTGTCTGGGGAGGCGGGGGGGGAGGGCAACATATGTAACCTAAACATTTGTACCCCCATAATATGCAGAAATAAAAAAATAATAAAACAAAATAAAATATATAAAACATTAATGCTTCAGCTGAAAATAGTTACATACAATGTTACCATTTTGTAATGATTGTGAACCAAAGAAAGTCTAGGTCATGTCCATTTAGTGAAGAGCTGAAGCTATTGTCCTTTGTAATTTTATAGCCTATCCTACTGTTGCCATCATATTATTCATTTATTCTTATTTATCTAACAACAAACATTTAATGGTTTCTAAACTTGAACTTTAAAAGTATTTTTACTTTAATATACTTACAGTAATGTTGCAAAGATTGTTTAGAGAGATCACATAAACACTTCACATATTCTCTCCCAATGTTAAGATCTTTTGTTACCATGATACATTTATCAAAATGAAGGAAATAACATTGGTACAATTCTACTAACCAAACTGAGGACTGTATTTGGATTTTCCTGCTTTTTCCATGAATGTGTTTTGTTTTGTTTTTTTCCATTCCAGAAACCAATCCAGGGTACCTACCATGTTGCAGGTAATCATTATATCCCCTTGGTCTCCTTCAGTCTGTGAGAGTTCCTCAAAACTTCCCTTGCTTTTCATGAATGTGATGCTTTAAAAGGATACTGATTAGATTTTTTATAGAATATCGCTCAGTTTGGGCTTGCCTGGGATTTTCTCATAATTAAGCTGAGGTTATATAATTTTGGAAATAGTACCATGATGTGCCCTCAACATGCCTTTTTACTGCTAATGTTATGCTTGATTATTTGGTTAACATAATTTCTGCCAGGGTTTTCAGCCCATAATGTTGCCATTTTTCCCTTTGCGTATTCCACTTTTTAGAAATGAATCCTTAAGTCCAGCCCACACTTAACGAGAGAAAATTTGAGTTACACATCTTGGAAAGAGAACTTTCAAAGAATTTGTGGACCTGTGTTAAAACCACCACAATGATAAATATTTTGAGTGTAATATTTAAGGCTATAAATTATCCTGATTCTCCTTGAAGTTCTGCCCACCAATTTTAACATTCACTAGTGGATTTGGGCTGCAGAAAATTATTACTATTGTAATTAAATGGCACTTTTCTATTTTCTGCATTCCTTCTATATTTACTGATTAGAATTACTCCACAAGAAAGAATTATCCCTTTTGCCCCTTTCATTCATTTATTCAACCAACAGCTTATTTATATCAGTATGGATTAGTGAATATTCATATTATTCTTAGGGCTATAATCTTATACTACAATTATTTTTTAATTGGTTGTTCAAATTGCTTCAGATTTGGCCATTGAAGAGTTTTTAAGTTGGTACCCATGGCTTTTTGATATACCCTTCTCCTCCCTTTCATCCTCCTTCTCTTCTCCCTCCTCCTCCCAATCCTCTTCCTTCTCTTTTTTCTCTATCTTCTCTTCACCTTCTTCTTCTCCTTTAGGACCTTCTTATTTTTCTGGTATCATAAGATGCACCAAGCTCAGCTGATATTTTCCCTGCCCCATCCCTGAAATCAACCATTTCTACCAGGAGCCCTGGTTCCTCTTATTGTAGGACCATTTTCAGAAACCAAAATCTGGGTGTATTCATTGTTCCTGGGGTGTTTCTACTGTGGAAATAAATGAAAGACCAACCAAATGAGAAAAAGCAAAGGATATTTATTCAGAACCTACTACAGCAAGGGAGTTAGCCACCATCACTTTTTTTCTTTTTTTTTTTTAGAGGCTCAAAGGCAGACAGAGGAATAGGAAAGCTTTCTGGTGGAAGAAAGGGAAAGCCTCAGGTATGTCCTGATGGGAGGCTCTTGGCATGGGCAAGCTGGAGATGGGGTGGGTAGCTAGAAACAGAGTGTCCTGTGTGATTGGTTATGGACAAATATTTGGTGTTCTCTGATTGGTCCTAAATTGGAAGCAGGGACACAAATTAGGGAAGCTACCAGTTATCAATCAAGTCCAGGCCATTTCAGGCTGACTGTTAATAGGGTTTATTGTTGGGCTTCCTGGACCATTTGCTAGAGGATAGCAGTCTGACCTCCTGTAAGTGTGATCTGTAGGTAATGGGCTGGCTTCCTGGGGTAGTTACTGTAGATGATGAGTTGGTTTCCTCAGCTATCTGCTGCAGACTGTGGGTCAGGTCAGTTTCATTTTATATGCATGGTCTGACCATTGCCAGTTGCATATTCATTCTCTCACTGCATCTAAGCCAAGGATAGTTAGGAAATATATGTACATAACTGACCCATGCATATACATATATTTATATTGATTTCTGTATGTATCTATATAGAGATAAAATAAATAGAAGTTCACACTGATACTCTCAGATCCAATCCAGTACATAAAGCATTCTCTCCCTCCCAACTTCCTATAACACTGTGCCTTTGTAACCAACCCCTCCCTAAATTTGAACTTCTAAAAATTGAATCTTTTGCTGTATTAATTAATTATGAGTTAACATTGCAAAGGATTTGATGATTTCAAGATATACATTTAGGAGAAGCTAATATTTTGTGTTCTTAGATCAATTTTCTAGACTTGATTCTTTTTATTCTCAGTCTCTGAGGACCACTATGCTCATTACTATTAGGAGAAGAAGAAATTTCTGTTTTCTTTTTCAAAATTCTATATGAATTTCATTAGGGGTCTGCTTTTCTCATGTCCCTGTAAATTTGGATTGGAGAGGTTAGAGTGGTCTTTTCCTTGGGGAACATGATATGATTTCAGGACTTGCATTAAGATTTCTGATTTTTTTTCTAGGATTAAATGTTCAGCAAATTTACTGTGATTCCAGGCCCATTTATTTTGGTTTGATTATTAGAAATTTTTATCACTTTTTAAAAAATTAATTCGTTTGAGTCTTACAAATATAATCTCAGAAACTGAAATCGATTTGATTTCACCATGATATATTTCATTAGTTTTCCCCAAGTTTATTATGATTCTCTGTTTTGCCCACAAATAAAAGTCTAGTTAATCTCATACTGACTGTGCTACCTGTTGACACCAACTTATTTGGTTTCGATACAGAAAGAGATCCCAGAGTTTTAAAACTCTGTTTTCCTATCCAGAATACTAAGTTATCTGGACCAGAATACAAAGCAAATTTCAAATAATGAAAGGTGGTTCTTATATTTTCATATTATTATTGATTGAAATCAACTATATTAACAAATCAAAATCCAGCTAAAAATATACAGACACAAATTTAGTCCCTTTTTAAAAAATTAATAATTAGTAATAATTAGTTATAACAAATATTTTGACTTAAGTAAGGCTTAAGTAGATATTTTTTAAAAATATTTCATTTCCTAAAGTAAGGCTTAGCACATAGTAGATGTTTAACAGTCATGTGTAATTAAACTGGAATATGAAGAAGAATTGATAACATTTTTGCTTTAGCTAACTTATGTACATATTAAATAAGAATATTCATTAATACATTTAAAAATGAATAACCTCAAATTATTTCTTAAAATTATTATTAATATTTATTGCATTATTGTGAACTATTGAATTAAATATTTCTCTTATAATTCAATGGGAAGATCAAGAAAAAGACTATTTTAGAAATCCTAAAGCAAGTGAGAACACTAAAATATTTTTTTCTATTCACACATTATCCATTTAGCAGGTTTATATGGAAATGGGAAATTAGTTTACATTATAAATTTATTATTTTTTAAATAAAATAAGGTTTAATATATTTATAGAAACTATTTTAATTAAAACTATTTAAACAGATTTACCATGAAATTAATGTTCTTTACAAAAGTAATTATAAGAATATGAAATTCATTATGTTACACGATTCTTTCTTTACCCTTTCCTCACCCTAATCACCAACCAATTCAAATACTTTCAAATCCCAGTGATTCAGTGGTGGGTAGGATTTTGTCACCCTAATACTTGAAGGCAGATGTTAGTTATTTTTTGATTGTTTAAATGACAAAGTCACTTGAGAAAAACTGAAATCTTTATTTAGTAATAGGTGGATGCATCGTACGTTCAAATGCATATTCCAGTTCTTAATAGCTGTGTTTCCTTCACTGGGTTACCCACCATCTCTAAACGTTCATTTAACTTTTCTCCGTAAAGAAGTCTCATAAAATCTACCTTACAAGTCTGTAAGTACAATTGTCATAATCACAGGAGTGCTTGTTCTGGCCTTCGTTTTCAAAATCCTGTGGCTGTCATAAAACATTAGTAAGAGTAACTGATTAAGAAAAGATATCTTCCATGTTAGGATTATGCCAGATAAGTTAATGTGTTTTTTTTTTT
>VBSM01000316.1:7323629-7365994 GCA_008086735.1 Cheirogaleus medius
AGGCAACTTGATATAGTGGGAAATATGTAAGTTTTCAAATTAGAAAGAAATATATTCAAATCCAAACCTCATTTATTAATGTTACTTCTCTGAATCTTAGTTTCTCCATCCCTGATGTGGGATTAACAACATTTCTCTTTCAGGGTTGACAATAACTGATAGTGTATATGAAGAGTATAGTGTGGTATTTGTCCCTGAAACTCCCTCAGTACACATTTATGGTGACTAGGTAGACAAAGTCTTCTATTTTTACGTGCATCCCTATCCATATGTAGGTAGAGACTTTGCCATGTAGACATCGTTCATTCATTAAAACTATTCATTCAGCATAATGTGCTAGGTAGGGGGGCAATCAAGTGAAAGAGATTGATGCAAATAACTGCAATGCAAAGCAAGAGAGCAGTTACTGAAACAGAGACACTTGGCCACTTGCGAGAGAAGGGAAATGGTTATTAGGAAAAGTATCACAGAAGTGGTGGAATTTAAGATTGATCATGGAAGAGGAACACGATCCCCAATGTGAGAAGATTGTAAAGAGGTTTAAGACTGCCAAAACATCAAGAGTGAGTTCAAGAAGTCACATGTAACCTGAATACATTTCTGAACCTCACGTGACCCAGTCTTCAAACAAACAGGCTCCAGTAACGAAAAGAAAGTAATTCCAATTTCTAGCCGTGTCTCTCAAAGAACATCAAAGGGTACACACAATTTAAAACCTACGTCTGCCATCCCTTTCACTCTGTATTTCTTACCCCCTCCTGCTTCCCCTGAAGCATCTCTTCACGTTCTCCTTCTCCGGATAGCATCAAAATACACTCCCTCCCAAGGGGTCTTTCCTTTTCCATTTTCTTTACTCTGTTTCTCTTTACTTTGATCCCTTGTAGGAATTTCTTTTGACACAATTCAAATTCCCTACTTGGGTTTTCCCTCCACCAGCATGATCTGCATAATAAGGCCCAAGAACTAGGGCAGGGGTTCTTACCCACAAGGTCCAATATAGGACTGTATTTCAGTATAATTGGTTTCTCTTATAATCTTATGCATTTTATTTTACGCTTGTAGAAACGCTATTCTGAGAAGCGATCCATAGGTTTCTCTAGATCGCCAAAGAGGCCCATGGCACCAAACACATTTTAAGAACCCTTGAAACTAGAGAGAAGCAGGTGGCAGGGGTGGGGGCGGGGGGCAATTGAAAATAGCAGCCAATATGTATTCATCCAATTTTTAGTCCCCATTTCACTTGCAAGTACCCACAGGTGTGTGGGGAACAGTGGACAACTTAATGTCCAAAACTTAGTGGGAGGATGGAAATGGATCAGAAATGAGACATTGATTTCTATGCAAACAGAGACAAAAATGACACACTAAACAGACGCTATCCTGTGCCTACATAGAAGCATCCTCTTCATAAAAACACAAAAGCGTCAATCCTTCTATTTTTCTTTCTACCCTCTCTTAGGGTATTCTGCTACTCTTTTCATTAGTTTTCCCAAAATTATCTATAGCCCAGGCCTAGTGAAGAAATATTCAAACTTACTAAAACTTCTGATTTCAAAGCAGATTAGTTCCAAACCTAAATGAAACAGAAATCAGCTGTCATGGTTCAAATATTTCACAGCGGTTTCCCAGCTCCTTAATTCCTTTCCTGTCTCCCTTTCTCCCCTCCCACCTCTTCTAATACCTTAACTAGAAAAATCTTCAAGGGAGTAGATTTCTGAAAGACATTCCTGCCAGCTTTTCATGTTGCTGAAAAATCAACCCACCTTCCACCAGCTGTGTGACAGTTTGTGCAGCGTTGCCAGGCCCATCATGGTTCAGAGGATTGCGGATATCTTATTTTTGGCAGGTTCCTCTCCCAATTAAGAACCACGCAAAACTCTCCATTCGCAGTCAAAATTCCTAGCATTGTTATCCCTTGAGGAGCTAAGGACTTTTAAATCCAGGGAAGAGAAAAGTCTGTAGGTTTTCTGGGGATCTGGGAAGGGGCACAAATCAGCCTGCAGCTCACTCGTTTATATTACTGGGTCAGTCTTTGGGGCCAGCACAGACTACCAATTTGCTGAGTGCTAAGTCACCTTCTGCCATCAGCTCCCTGACAATGGCAAAACTATCCCATAATACCCAAACTCTCACTTTTGTTCAAGCAGCAGAATCCCAATTATTCTCACAAACACAAGACTTGCAATAGACCCAACCACAATTCGACTTTTCACCTGAGGACGGATTGAATGCAGGCAGCCCCTTTGAAGTAATGGCCACTTATAAGATGAAACCATTGTATGAAAATGTAAGGATAATGTAAATAAACTTAAATAGATTCTCATGGTCTCATGGACAGTGACTGGACTATGAGGAATGATTTTCTTTTGAAATGGGACTCCCCTGACAACTTCCACATTTATGAATAACAGTAGTACTGACCAGTGACTCTACTAGCTGACATGTGTTCTATTGGCAACAACAATAACATTTTAAAAATTTATTGAGTGCTTATTATGTATCAAATACTTTATACATATCAATCCATCTAATTTCTCCCAAATTCTTTGAGTAAGATATTAAGATTATTACCATTTTAAAGAAGGGGAAAAGTGAGAAGCTTAAGTTACTTGCTGAAAACTATTATTAGGTAGAGCCTGGATTTGAGTCTAAGCAGTCTAGATCCAGAGCCCACCTGCAATTTGTGCTGTTGTATAGGGGCCCAGGTAGAAAAGGTTAATGCCATGTAGGTTAATGCTGCTGTCTCTACCTTGAACTTATTAACAAGGGGCCTTGCATTTTCATTTTGCACTAGGCTCCACAAATTATGTAGCCAGTCCTGCCCAAATACTTCGTCTTAATGATACCTTGACCGCCTCCTGATTCAGAGAAACATCAGCAAGCCACACAGTCTCCTTAACCACTCTGTGTTCTTGTCCCTACCGGTGCTGAAATCTGGCTCTCGCTAGAAGGCAGACTTCCTCTGCAGCCCTGTCAAGTGACATCAGCCTCTTATTCATCTGACACCCATCACGGACCTCAGATATTGGAAGGACTACTGGTGTATCCCATGCTTCTCATTGCCACTTCCAGACCACGTCTTCCAGCCTCTTGTAAAATAATTCCTGCTTTCTTGAATACCAAATCATTTCACTAGGCTAGTCCCTTACCCCCATGCTAATTGCTATCCTTGTTGAACCTCCTGTCTACTCTCCGTTCGTTTATCTGAATCTTTGGAACCAGGCCAAAGCCTCATCAATATCCCATTGCCTGCTCTCTGAATTCCCTGACCTCTCAGCCCTGAGATTGTTACAGCCATGCACTGCAAAAGCTATACCTGGGACCTTTCTGGTCATTATCAGAAACTGAGCCACCTGCTAAATCATAAATTCACATATGTTACATTTTTGCTATTACCCTCTTTATTAAATCCTTACTGATTTACTCTTTCTTCCTTAATCCTTGGCTATGTTGAAGCTACCC
This sequence comes from Cheirogaleus medius, assembly GCA_008086735.1. NCBI lineage: Eukaryota > Metazoa > Chordata > Mammalia > Primates > Cheirogaleidae > Cheirogaleus > Cheirogaleus medius. Next base: position 7,327,092 of record VBSM01000316.1, read on the forward strand.
ATCCTTTCACCCTCTGACTTTCCCTTCTGCCCAGCCCTTTTTTTTTTCCTGACATCTTTTCTTACTCATTTTAGATAATCCAATAGTTATGTCAACACCTATATCCCATTGCATTTCTATCTTTTCATCCTATCCCTCTGGAAAAACCTCACCCTAAATCAATCCTAGCCAATGCCTTCACTAGGCCTGCACTTTAAAAGCCAAGCTATACTGGACATAGACCATACACTTATGATCATCAATAGGTTTCTAATCCTGCCAGGCAATTCTCCAAGATTTTTCCAGTATGTTTGCTCTTAGGTGGAGCTCCCTGGCAACATTGCCTGAGACAAGTACTCTGAGTGAGTGATCCATAAAGGAGTGATGGAAGCAGGATAGGGCAGGGACAGAAGCAAGGAAAAGGCCAGGGTTTCACCGAGTTCCAGCATCCAACTCAATCCACAGGCATCTGTCTGGAACATAAACGGCACCACGAAATTGAACACATGGGGCAAGGGTAAGAAATCCCTTAAACCCCTCATCCAGCAGGTGTCTGTCTCCTAGAGACAGGGACAGAGTAATCGCCTAGGCATTACTGAGCAAGAAGGCTACTTTAAGCCCAGGGCAATTCTTAGAGGTCTGGAGCTTGTGGCCAACCCTCACAGCAGCTGGATGATGGGGCCTGGGTGGGGCACACATCATCTATGACTTTCATCTTCTTAATGTTTTCTGTGATTATTTAAAACCTTTTCCAATTTCTTCTCATCCACTAATTCTAACCTGCCATCCCCACACTCAAATTCCTCACTGCTATCTAAGTCATTTTTCTTTGTTACATGTTCTCCTAAAATAGTGTTACTCGACCTCAGAGATCTTATTTCATTTTTTTTGTGTGTGTGTGTACAATATTTGTTTCCTCAAACAAACTGCATACTCCAAGAGAGCAAAGACAAAGTCTTTCTGACTAACAATATTATATCTCTTGGGTTTAGAACAGTGGTACATACAAGTCGCTTTAAGAATTAATGGGGCAGACTAGAAGCAGCCTTGGGAGCTAGCATGCCGCTGCCAAATAAAGAAGTGAAAAGTACAGGGCAGCAGCCTACATATGGATCACTTTTCTCTGAAGCAGTATTGTGAAATCACACGGAAGCAACATGGGACACTCAGAGTCGGGGTGGGGGGAAGGTGGTGGGGTGATACATATAACAAGATCAGAGAACAGGCCGGGAACAATAGGAGTATAGAGCACTGGGGCACCACACTCCCTCTGCTGGCGCAGGGTGAACTGAAATGCAAGACGGTTTGCATCTCCCCCGCACACCTCTACCTGGTCGGACCAGGGACCTGCCTGGAGTTTGTGCAGAGCCACTGCACTAGATGACAGCCATGGTGGGAATTGGGCAGTGGCTAAGGCTATCCTGAGTTACTGGATGCACCACACCAGGTATGCACTAGGCTGGGGAGGGAATTGGACTGCCTTGTGGCTTCCCTGAGACTTAACCAGTGACTTGAAGCCAAGCACTTCTCCCCTAGAGCACAGTGAGATCTGAACATGGAAATTGACCAGGGAACAGCAAGCTCCACCTGAGAGGCCATGGGTGACCACTTTGGCAGGTTCTGGGTGGGGAGTGGAGAACTCCATAGTCCCTGGGCAATGGGAACCGACATCTGCCCATCTGACTTGGCATCTGCAGGGCCCCTGAGCCTGCAGAACAGCCTGCTACTTGCTTGGCCCCAACTCCACCCTGCAGAACCCAAATGCCTCCTGCCTGCTTTGCCCTGATCCTACCCTACAGTTGGGTCAGCCCTGCTTCTGGTTCCTTGGCCCTGTTCAGAAGCTCTGCTTCTGGCTCTTCCCCAGTCCTGGCTCTGAGGCTTTCACACCATAGACCAAGGTTATGTTTCTGTGCCTTCAGAACTCCCACCAGGCACAGGACACCATCCCCAAGTTTCCAGTGCTTTACCTGGACCCCAAGACCCTACCCCAGAGCCTCCACCACTGCAGCAGGGCCAGAAGAACTGCTCCAAAGGGCATTGGCCCTACCAGGGACCCTCTAGTCTCAAGCCACCAGTACAATGCAACCTGGTTTGAGCAAACATACAAATCCCAGGAATGCATAACAACCACATCCAGCTGCTGCTGTTGCTTCTGTGGGGAGACCATGGGTACAGGAATCCCCATAACACCAGCCTCAGTGAAGAGGGTCTTGCCCAGCTCTCAACTCAAACATCCTACAGCAACCTAGTGAACAACCTAACACCCAAGACAAACAGCATTCAACACAGGCTTGGGCACAAGCAATAAATCACAGGTGAGCAGAAAAAACCAAACCAGCTATGTTATAGGATTCTAGTGCACAGACCCTCTTCTGTCATGCCAAGATGCCAGAGTGGGGGTTGGGAAAGAGGGCCTAGTGACCTCCTCTTAATCTAATCAAGCAAGAGATTTTCCTGCCAGGAACGGGAGGCCCGTAAACCTATTATCACTGAGTTGAGAAAAGAGGTCTCAGATGAGAAGAAATCAGCAAAAGAATCTTGGCAACATGAAAAACCAAAACAGATCAGTACTCACAAAGGATCACAATGGAACTACAGCAGTGAACTACAACTACAAGGAAATTGTTGAAATGAAAGAAATAGAATTCAGAATATGGATGGAAAATAAAATAATAAAATTGAAGAGAAACTTGAAAATCAATAAAAAGAAGCCCAAAAAATACTTCAGGAAATTAACAAAAAACTTACTAAAAAACTAGAGTAAATTTGGAAAGATATAATAGAACTTAAAGAAATGAAAGAGTCATTCAGGGATTTTGAAAATATAGCAGAAAGTTTCAGCAATAGATTCAACCAAGGAGAAGAAAGAATCTCAGAGCTTGAAGACAAGGCTCTTGAGCTAACTAAATCATTTAAAGAGTCAGAGAAGAGGAAAACAAAGGCGGAGCAGTCACTTAAAGAGATATGGTACTATGTGAAGAGAACAAATATATTCCTTATAGGTATCCCTTAGGGAGAAGAAGAAAATGCTAAAAGCATGGAAAATCTATTTGAGAGAATTATTGAGGAAAACTTCTCTAGCATTGTCAGAGATCCAGATATTGAGATAAAAGATGGTCATTGAAGTCCAGGAAGATTCATAGCAAATAGGACATCTCCAAGACACATAGTAATCAACTTAGTCAAAGTCAAAGTCAAAGAGAAAAACAAGCAACTAGATGTGAGCAACAACTGACCTACCAGGGAAAACCTATCAGGAGAACAGCAGACTTCTCAGCAGAAACCTTACAAGTCCAAAAGTAGTGTGCCCACATCTTCAATCTTCTTAAATAGAACAAGTTCTAGCCTAGAATTTTGTATCCTGCAAAACTAATTTTCACATTTGATGGAGAAATTAAGTCTTTACCAGACAATCAAACATTGAGGAAATTTGTCATAAGTAAACCTACCCTGCAGGAAGTATTCAGATCTGCATTATACACAGATCAGCACAATAGGTACCCACCACTGTAAAATCACCCCAAAGCTAAAGGTCAAAGCCCAGATACCACAATGGCTCAAGAGGTAAAGCAAAGCAATAAAATTCTATGCAAGAGGATGAACAGAAATCCACCCCACTTATCAATTCTTTCAATAAATATGAATGGCTTGAATTCCCCACTGAACAGACATAGGCTGGCTGAATGTATAAAAAAATAAAAACCAAGTATCTGCTGTTTCCAGGAAACACATCTAACCCACAAGGACTCATTCAGACTGAAGGTAAAGGGATGGAAAGCAATATTCCTTGCAAATGGAAACCAAAAGAGCTGGTCTAGCCATTCCTATATCAGCTAACATAGACTTGAAATCAACAAAAGTAAAGACAAAAATGGTAATTATATAATGGTAAAGGGAACAATTCAACAAGAAGACATAACTATCTAAATATTTAAGCACCTAACACAGGTGCACCCGGATTCAGTAAATCAAACTCTACTTCATCTAAACAAAATGATAAACAGCAGCATCATAATAGTCAGAGGTTTCAACATCCACTGACAGAATAGGACAGATCTTCCAAGCAGAAAAAATAAACAAAGAAACAATGGACTTAAGCAGGACTCTAGAACAAACGAGCCTCACCGATATTTACCAAACATCCTATCCCTAAACTACTAGATATATGTTTTTATCATCAGCTCACAGAACATTCTCTAAGACTGATCACATCTTAGACCACAAAACATGTCTCAAAAAGTTTTAAAAAATAGAAATTATACCATGTATCTTATCAAACCACAGTGGAATAAAATTATAAATCAATTCAAACAGAAACACTCAACTCTACACAAAATCATGGAAGTTAAACAACCTACTGCTGAATGATTATTGGGTTAAGGAGGAAACTAAGATGAAAATCAAATAATTCTTCAAACTAGATGACAAAGGGGATACAAGTTTTCAAAATCTGTGGTATTTAGCAAATGCAGTCCTAAGAGGAAAATTCATAGTCTTAAATGCCTACATCCAAAAGACAGAAAGATCACAAATCAACAATCTAATGAATCATCTCAAGGAATTGTAAAAGGTAGAGCAAACTAATCCCAAACCCAGCAGAAGAAATGAAATAACTGAGATCAGAGCAGAGCTAAATGAAATTGATTCCAAAAGAATTATGCAGAAGATTTTTTTAAAAGTTGGTTCTTTGAAAAAATAAATAAAATCAACATGTCCCTTACTAGGTTAACCAGAAACAGAAAAGTAAGGACCCTAATAAGCTCAATCAGAAATGAAAAAGGAGACAACTTATATTACAAAATATAATCTCTGAATACTATAAAAATCTCTATACACATGAACTCAAAAACATTGAGGAAATGGATAAATTCTTGGAAACACACAACCTCTCTAAGCTCAATCAGAAATAAATAGAATTCCTGAACAGACCAATATCAAGCAACAAAATGGAAGCAGCAATAAAAAGTCTCCCCCTAGAAGAAAAAGTCCCAGATCAGATAGTTTCACAGTATAGTATTCTAGACTATGCTAGAATTTTACCAGACCTACAAAGAAGAACTACTACCTATATTACAGAAATTATTTCATAACACTTAGAAGAAAGGATTATCCCCAACTTGTTCTACAAAGCCAATATCATCTTGATACCAAAGCCAAGAAAGAACACAATAAAAAAAGAAAACTACAGATCAATATTCCTTATAAATATAGATGCAAAAATTCTCGATAAAATACTAGCAAACAGAAGTCAGCTGCACATCAAAAAAAAAAATCCGCCACAACCAGGTGTGCTTCATCCCAGAGATGCAAGGATGGCTCAAGATATGCAAATCTACAAATATGATTCATTACATAAATAGAAACAAAAACAATGACCACATGATCCTCTCAATGGATATATAAAAGGCATTTGACAAAATTCAACTCCCTTTTATGATAAGAATTCTTAACAAAATAGGCATAGAGGAAACATACTTTAAAATTATTAAAGCCATATACAACAAACCCATAGCCAACATCATACTGAATGGGGAAAAATTGAGAGCATTCCTGTTTAGAATTGGAACCAGACAAGGTTGCTGACTGCCACCACTTCTATTCAACAGAGTGCTGGAAGTCTACCTAGAGCAATCAGATAAGAGAAGGAAATAAAAGGTATCCAAATGGGGAAAGAAGAGGTCGACTATCATTCTTTGATGATGATATGATCATACATTTAGAAAACCCCAAAGATTCTGCCAAGAGACTCCTGGAATTAATAAATAAATTCAGCAAAGTCTCAAGCTACAAAATCAATGTACATAAATCAGTAGCATTTCTATACACCAACAACAGTCAAGCTGAGAATCAAATCAAGGTCTCAATAGCTTTCATAACAGCAACAAAGAAAATAAAATACCTAAGAATATATTTAACCAAGGAGATGAAAGACCTCTACAGGAAGAACTATAAAGCATGGAGGAAGGAAATTGCAGAGGATGTAAACATATGGAAAAGTATATCATGCCCATGGATCAGCAGAATTGCCGTTGTTAAAATATCTCTACTACCCAAAGTGATTTACAAATTCAATGCAATCCCCATCAAATTACCAGCGTCATTTTTAGTAGATTCAGAAAAAATAATTCTATGCTTCATATGGAACTACAAAAGACCTTCAATAGCTAAAGAAAACTTAAGCAAAATGAACAAATTGGGAGGCATCAATTTACCAGACTTTTGGCTATACTACAAGATTACAGTAACCAAAACAACAATGTACTGGCACAAGATCAGAGATATAGACTAATGGATCAGAACAGAGAACCCAGATGTAAATCCATCCTCATATTGCCATCTGATCTTTGACAAAGCAGACAAAAACATACACTGGGGAAAAGAATCCCTATTCAATAAATGGTGCTGGGAAAATTAGATAGCCACATGTAGAAGACTAAAACAGGATCCATATCTCTCATCACGCACAAAAATTAATTAATGATGGATCACAGACTTAAACCTAAAGCATGAAACTGTAAGAATTCTAGAAGACAATGTTGGAAAAATTCTTGTAGACATTGGCCTAGGCAAATAATTTATGAAGAATACCCCAAAAGCAATCACGGCAACAATAAAAATAAATAAATGGGGCCTGATCAAAATAAAAAGCTTCTGCACAGCCAAGGAAACAATCAATAGAACAAATAGACAACCTACAGATTGGGAGAAAATATTTGAATGCTATACATTTGATAAAGGGCTGATAACCAAAATCTACAAGGAACTCAAGCAAATCAGCAAGGAAAAAAATCAAACAACCCAATTAAAAAGTGGGCAAAAGACATGAACAGAAGCTGTTCAAAATAAGACAGACTAATGGACAATAAACATGTGAAAAAATGGTCAATCATCAGGGAAATGAAAATCAAAACCACAATGAGATATCACCTAACCCCAGTGAGAATAGCTTTTATCAAACATCCCGAAACAATAGGTGCTGGCATGGATGTGGAGAGAACGGAACACTTGTACACTGTTGGTGGAACTGCAAACTAGTACAATCTGTGTGGAAAGTGGTACAGAGATACCTCAAAGAACTAATGTAGACCTACCGTTTGATTCAGCAACCCCACTGTTGCATATTTTCCCAATGGAAAACAAGTCATTTTATCAAAAAGGCATTTGCACTTGAATGTTTACTGCAGCACAATTCACAATCACAGAGGTGTGGATTCTTCCCAAGTGCCCATCAGTACATGAGTGGATGAATAAAATGTGGTATATGTATACCAGGGAGGCCTACTCAGACGTGAAAAAAATGGTGAAATAATACTTTTTGTAACAACCTGGAAGGAACTGGAGAGCATTCTTCTAAGTGAAGTATTGTAAGAATGGAAAAACAAACACCACATGTACTCATTATTAAATTAGAACTAATCAATCAACACTTATGTGTACATATGAAAGTAACGCTCAACAGAAATCAAGCAGGTGGGAGGGAGGAGGAGGGGATGGGTAAATTCACACCTAATGAGTATCATGTACACTATCTGGAAGATGGATACACTTATAGCTTTGACTGAAATGGTACAAAAGCAATTCATGTAACCAAAACATTTGTACCACCGTAATATTCCGAAATAAAAAAGGGACGAATGAATTAAAACAGCTTTCACTTTTATAGAACCTAGGTACTATTCCAAATGATTTATGTATATTAAATCTTTAATCTCCATTGCAATGAGCTACATACTATTATTATCCCTATACCACAAACAAAAAGTTAAAGAAGCTGCCCAATTGCACAAGGCTAAGAAGAAGAAGAAGATTTGCAATATTAATCCAAGCAGTCTGACTTTACGGTCCCTGCTCTTTTCTAGTGCCCTATACTATACTGTACTGACTTTCAACTGAATGATGGACCGAATACAGGACAGACAAAATGGAGGGAGAGAAAGAAGGAGAATAGAGCAAGTAAGAAAGGAAGACAGAATGCATGCCGACCTGCAGACATTTATGCTATGTGTGATGTAGTAAGGAGTTTTGAATATCTCTCTGTAAATGCCCTTTGTTAAACTGATCTCCTTAATTAGACATCAGCTTTCACTCAGTTTATAGCCAGACTTACCCACTTCTAATTTGTTGACTCCTTCTACCAGGTTGTAAAAACCAAATATATCATGTGGCTATTCCCAGATGTTCAGAAAACTCAACCATGCTAACCCCATCACAAGTCACCTACCACTATTTATATTTTAGCAGATACAGTTGTGATATTGGACCCTCCACCAGAACAACTGTGTATATAGCAATAACAAAGCACTAAAGGAAAGGTAGCCATTTGACACAGTGAAGGCATCAATTTAAACATAACTGGAAGCACAGAGCATCTCAGGAATGGAAGGGAATAGGATATTAATAATGTGAAAGAATTTAATCTCCTAGGAATCCAGATGGGAAATTCATAGCCACTGAGGTTTGGAAGAGAACTTAAAGGTCATTCTGTTCAAACCTCTCAGTGGCATCTGGCCCTTTCAGGAGACTTTATTATTTAAATTATGTTTCTTCCCCATAAAAATTCCCATTAATGAGTTTATTGTTATTTTTAAGGTTAAGACTGCAAACTGAGAACAGATATATTTAATATCTTCTGGCTGCATTAAAACTAAGCTGGATTAAAGGTTTGTTTTGTCAGACATCATCTTTGACAAATGATCCAAGATGTCTAGTCTCATCAGAATGTAGGTTGAACCTCCATGTGCGTGAGAACATTTTTCTCAATTTATTATAATTTCTGTGATTTATGCATAACAGTGATGGAAATAGCCTGGTGTAGGTTTCCAAGGCGCAGTGTGGGAGGCACTGTGTGTGCACAAATCCCGTTATTTGTTAATAGGATTTGTCCACATACCTTCTGCCCAATCTGCCCAGTGCTTTGAATATTGCAACTGCTTTTCATTTCCTGTTAAATCCGATTGGCAGCAATGTCAACACCACCGCCCAACCCACAAACAGAAGCACAACTCCAAGCAAGAGTACACAGGTGGCAAGGACAGTCATGAATGCCACCAGGAAGCATGCCATCTGGGGCATTCAGTTACATCCTAGGTCCAGTTCTAATGCAAGATATTTCATTTTCAACGGGATATTGCTCTGTAATATTGGTGACTCCCACATAGTGGTTCTTGATGGGCCAGTTTTGCTTCCCATGAAACATTTGGCAATGTCTGGAGACATTTTTGATTGTCATGACTGAGAGGTGCTACACATCAAGTGTGTGGAGGCCAAGGATATTGCTAAACATCGTGAAATGCACCAGAAAGCCCCCAAACAAAGAATCATCCAGTATAAAATGTGGGTCATGCTGAGGTTGAGAGCCCTGCCCCAAGGCATTTCAAACCACTATAACACAGCCCCAAATGACAGTTGTCTTTCTTTATCACCATTTAGGATACAAACTACAAAGTCCACTGGGGAACAAGTAGTTTAAATGTATGGGAACAAATGCAGTATTGTATTTCTGTGTTGGTGACATTTATGAGTATATCTCTTGCTATGTAATTTGACCAGGACAAAAGGAAGTAGCAACAATAAGGAGGACAGCAAATGCAGATTCTTAGAAATATTACTGCCGAAAGAGACTTTCCTACTCCAGTATTTCTAACTTCTATTCCCTAAACTACCAGTTCAGCAAGAAGTATGGGCATCCCATGACTAAAGGACCCCAGGTCAAATGGCCTGGTGAAATGTTGACTTAAACTGACTGAGATATGTTGAATCCTGCAGCGCCAGAGACTTACAAAGCCCACCGGCACTGTGGCTATCTAAGAAGTGACTATAGTAAAACAAAGAAAAAATGTTCAAACTCACTGGACCAGAAGTTTTTTTTTTTTTTTTTTTTTAACTTCTGTAACATCTGTTACTATTGCTTTAAACAAATGAGCTAGCACAGCCAGCATGCTCATAGCTAAAGAAGTATGGTATAAAAGCTGGAGTTATTTACCCAGGATGACTTACTAAGTAGGACAAAAAGAAGGACCATAACAAAGACCGCTGCACCCAGTATATTCTTCCACCATGCAATGTTTCTTTTTATGGCTGTAGTTTATGAATGATGACTTCATTACATTATTGCACCACAGCACATAGAGTTTGGAAGAAAACGTTACTTTTAACATAGCATTTCAAAATCCATTTTCATGTTTAATCCTCACAACACACTTGGAGTTATTTTCTCCTCTACTCGTCTTCTCCCACTTCTTTTTCCTCTTCATCATCTTCATCATCATATTCTGTGTCAGTGTCCCTCCCTCGATATATTGAATATAAACCCAACCACTAGAATTTATCATGAGTCTAGGGCCTCTGGTACCCCAATGTTGAAAAACAATCTGCGGCACCTCGGAGTCAGTCCACATCTATTTAATTAATAGATGCCTCATTTTACCGAAAAATGATCCGCAGCACTCACTTTATAGATAAGTGATATGCAGCATAGAGAGGCTAATCTGAAGGTAGAAGAACACATTTTTTTTTTAAAACACCTGCTATGCTGAAGGCACTAGGCTAGTTATTTTTTTCATATATCATTTCATTGAATTTGTGAGATATAGTAGCAACATCAAATGATAAAACAAAACTGTCAAAGGAAAGCAAAACTAAAACATTCTTCAGGAAAGTATCTAACAGAAACTATAGAGTAAGTGAAGGAAAATTGCAGTAATCTTTTTCTTCTTCTTGCTTTCTGCACTCCAAGTCTGGGAGCATGCAGACATAGGGTGGACTTACTTTACACTGCAGCATATTGATTCATTTTTATTTGGTTTCATACAAAATGCCAGTGATTTTACTCGGTGAAATTTCTCAGTGGAGCTACAGTAAGTGGCACAATAGTGAACAATGAACGTTTCATAACCAACCAGCTACACTAGCCAGAATGAAACACTTCATCAGTTTCACTCCATTTTTATTTCTTAATGATTATGGAGTCTAGTCAACTTGATGTTTATCTCATAATTCTCAAAAACAAAACCAGAAAGAACTCACTGGAAAATCAAAGCAATGAAAGATCATCTCTAATGATTAATTCTCAAACATATTTCATTACCTAGGAGATTTGCTGACTGAGGACTCTTGTCAGTTCTCTACCAGTGTAGTCCGGCAATAATAAAAATGAGCTCAGGATTCCACAGAGAAATATTTTATAGAAGGACTTCTTATTAGTGAGGCATGCTTAACATCAGGATGTGTTACCAATTTCAAGGTAGAAAAACTTAAAAGGGCATGAAACTCTAAGTAGATAAAATTAGCATCTGATTAGCTCATTTTTAGATCTAGAATTAATGTTTTTAATGTCTAGCTATTGTCACTTGTTTACAAAGATCTTAAATGATCTTGAAGCACATGACAAGCCAAGCTGAAATATTCCTGTGAATATATCATCAGCTTGTTGACAAGTTCATTTGTCTCTCATTTATTCTCGTACCATTGTGCACCAACTCTACAGAACATACCAGACTCACGGCCACGGAGGATGCAAGATATAGACTCTTCTCTTGAAGATCACGTGCTGATCAGGAAGATCAAATATGTAATAAAAGATAAATACACGTGCACAAAATTGAGTAACAAGGATGTTTGTTGCTGTAATATTTGTAAAAATAAGTATTTGGAGGAAGCATAAATGTTCATCAAGCGAGAAATGGCTAAAATAAAATGAATTATTCACAATATGGAATAGCATAGCAGCAGTAAGTAGATCAAAAAATAGCTCCAATACCCAGAGTTTTAATGAATAAAGCAAGTTGCCGAACAAGCCTGACCATATAAATATAATATATTTATGGGCAGGTAACATGTATAGAGATACTTAGGGGAAAGATCTGGAAAATGTAAATGAAGTGAGAACAGGCTAAAATTTCCCACTAGGCCAAAATTTGAAACCAAGGAGATGTTCATAGAAACTCTAGTTTTACCTGAAATGTTCAGTATTAAAAATGAGAATATATTAATGTATTATTTATTAAATGTATTTATATAGAAAGATATAAATATAGATACATATTAACATAATCTATGCCACAGGGAGGAACACATGAGAAGAGAGAGAATTTTGAATGAGTAAAATGGTTTCTTCTCAGAGTAGTTACACACCATTTTCCATAGGAGGAGCTATACCTTATTAATTATGGCAAGTTCAGAGGAGGACACAAAGTAGAAGAAAGAAATATGTAATTAACTATAAAGATGCTGAATACACAAAAATTAACTAAAAATGGCTGCCAAGATTTGGGAGGCAGGGAGTATGCACAACGGGAGCACAGGGAATTGTTAGGACTATGAAACTATTCTGTATCATACCGTGATGATAGTTATGTGATTAATAATTATTAATTAATAATCAATATATTATTATGTAATATAATAATATAATGACAATTAATAATACATATTAATATTTGACAACTCTTAGAACTAGACAACACAGTGAATCTTAACATCACATAAGGACTTCTGTTAGTTACCAATATTGGTTCATGGATTGTAACAAATATACTACACTAATGCAAGATGGTAGTAATAGGGTAAATTGCACTGATGTAGGGTAGGGAGTATAAGGGAACTCTCTGTATTTTCTGTTTGATTTTTCTGTAAACCTAAAACTGCTCTAAGAAATAAAGCCTATTTTAGTTTTTAAAAAATATCATAATAGAAGAGTGCATAAGGGGTAATAAGAACATAAACAAAAGAATAATTGATGTTTTGGGCGAAATACTGAGTCGGTAGTTATATAGATGACATGTGTCAATACATAAAGAGGTCTGCAGTACCTAGTACCCCAAAAGTATTCAATGTTGTTACTATTGTTGCATCCATCCATCCATCCATCTATTTATATTTGTTCTGCTTCTAATTTTTCACTTGTCTTAAAGAGGAATTAACATTTTGGCTGGACGTGGTAGCTCATGCCTGTAATCCTAGCACTCTGGGAGGCTGAGGTAAGAGGATCGCTTGAGGTCAGGCATTCGAGACCAGTCTGAGCTACAGTCAGACCCTGCCTCTACAAAAAACAGAAAAATTATCCAGGTGTGGTGGAGCACACCTAAAGTCTCAGCTACTCGGGAGGCTGTGGCAGGAGGATCACTTGAGCCCAGGAGTTTGAGGTTGCTGTGAGCTAGGATGATGCCACTGCACTCTAGCCAGGGCTAGAGAGTAAAATTCTGTCTCAAAAATAAAAAAAAAAAAGAGAGAGGTAGGATTATACCAATAAGGCAAAGTGTAGAAAAATATTCTAAGCAGAGAGAACCGTTAGCTCTAGGGCACAGATGTATGGGAGAGAGCTTTTGCGGGGACTGGCCTAGAATGTAGCGTTCTTGGCATGTAGACACATGCCAAACAGTCTGGAGATGAAACCAGACCCCAAAGCTGGGATTAGGCTTCAAGTGCGTTGAATGCTTTGCCAAGGAGTTTGGATGTAAGTTATGGGAATGACGGTGTTTTAGAGTGTGGCCTATCACTTCTGTGCTTTAGGGAGATGGATGAGATGAGAAGAGATTCAAGAGAGGCCAGTGAGGGAACGAACGGTGAGTGTATATATAACATGAGCCATCGCTTGGGAATTAAAATGAGTAGCTTCAGATGCTAGTTCTGATACTTCCTAGCTGTACGTGTCAACCCAAGACATGTGTCTTAACTGTTTTCAACATCAGTTTCCTCCTGAAAAATAATAAATATAATTATAATATTCTTTAACAGGTTTATTGGTGGCGTTAAATGAACAAATATATACTAACTTGCCCGGCACAGAACCTTGCACATAATAAGTGCTCTAGAAATATAAGAGTTTTTGCTACAATGCTCAATGCATTGGAAACTTAAGGATAGACAGATGATAATAAACAAGGATGTATTTGGGAAAATTAGCAGGACGATAGGGAGAGAGTGGGTATGACAAGTGACTCATTTTGAGTTTGTACGACATTGATGACAAATATAGGAAGCAAAGGGAGGGAAGAAGTTTGGGCAAAGAAGAGTTTGACCACAGACATGAAGACTTCAAGATATTCATCCACAATGCAAGTGGAATTACAGGGTAGTCAGCCACGTGAGAAAAAAAAAAAGACTTTGGGAATTAGGGACAGGGAGCGATGTGTGAAATTGAGACATCATTTGAAACTGGTTCCCATAGGAAATGGGGTGGCACAGGTGCAAGGAGAGCAAACAAGGTAATACCTGTGATGACAGCGGAAGACTTGGAGGAGCAAAGAAGAAACCACCCAAGACCCGGAGCTAGTGGGAGCAAGAACACAGAGTGGGCTCCACGAAGGTCCTGGTGGATTTTGTCTGAAACACGGTATGTTTCCTATGCCCTATCTATCTCTTTATGCTTCCTCTGATATAGAGCCTCCACACACAATCCTAAACGTACCATACGCAACTTCTGACAAACAAATCGTAATTAGGATGCATAATTTTCTGAATGATAGTGTTCTAACTACCCCTTAAATTTTAGGATTTCCTGTTAGTAAGAATGAGAGAAAATGAAAGAAGATTGAGGTATTTCTGAACTACTGTACTAAATCCATTATATACAAATTGCATGCATGCATGCCTACACACACACACACACACACACCCTGCAGTTTCTAAACAATTGTTCTAAAGATATTTTTTCAGTGGAAATTTACTTTGTTTAAAATCCGTTATTCTATGACTTTAAAACTTTGTCCTTTATGAGATATCCTTAAAATAACATTAATCCCCAGAGTCAATGCATTAGTTAGGAAATATTTTGTTTTGTAGGTAGGGGTTACTTCATGTTAGCAATAAAATGTATACTATACTCTGGTTTCTCTTCAAAATGAATAAATTTTTTGCCTTTTACTATAATATGCTATATTAGAGAGATTTTGAAGAGTGATAGGAAGATTGAAATGAAATACTGGTAAAAATAATAAAGTGATGTTGAAAATGAGTATTGCTGTATTTTGATAATTTCTCACTCTCTTTTCATTAAAAAATTGACCTTTATATGTTCATTACTATTTTTCACACCATTCTTTCCATTACTACATCAATGGTCAATTACTTAAAATAGTTTTTTTTTCTAATTATTTTAAAACAATCACTTCTACATTAATTTTGCTCACTGGCATATTGTCCCATTATTTTATTCAATGCATAATAGATTATCACTGTTATAGAAGAACTAAACTGAATTCCATCCTGCTATTGTTCAACTATCAGATGTTCCATTATTCTAGTTATAGAAGTGACCTTGTTCAAGGCAAGAGTGAGAGTTACCGAGGCACAAATATTAGTTTCTAGGAACTGTAAAGTGAAGTGATCCACTTCTTTTTTCCCCAAACAATTTCATTGTTTCTCCATTAGACTCAAATTGTGTCATATGGTTTTATTCAGTGACTAATTAATGCCATCTTCCAGAACAAATCTCCTACAGTGCTGAGAATAAAAGCCTAATTTAGAATACAAAAACAATGAATGTGGTGGTCATGACCAGTGACTTTTACTCAAAAGTCAATGCCAGCTAATTACAATGCCTGGAAAGTTGCACAAGGGATCAATGGCAACTTATTCTGACTGTGTGGGTCCCATTAATAACTCAAATGTTGTCTGGTATGACTGTCATTCTCCTAAGAAAAGACTACAACAGTCAGCAAACAAATGACAGCAATAATGACCATAAAGTGCTTACCGAAGTGCCAGGCACAAAATAAGTATTCAATAAATGTTAGCTAATGATAATACGAGTACTCTACTACCAACTTCAGTGAGCACACTGGTAAAAAGTTCAGAAAATAAACAAATATTAAAAGAATTCTGGCATGTAATATATCTGATATGTAAATATCTAAGTATGTCAAAGAAAAATTCTTAGCCTAGTTTCTGGGAAATGATGCATGCCTAAGAAACATTTATTGAATAACAGCATGAATAAGTGCTCTTCAAAACATGAAACTGGTGAGTTAGCAAAAGAGGAAGCATGGGAAACGATTCGGGGTCCTTTGAGTAATGACCATTCTAGGGTGCTCTCATTCTGGTATGGTAAGTCCAAATAACTATCACACTGAATTCAAACAAAATCTCTTCCTTACCCTGCTCACAGTCCTACAAATTTAAGAGCAGCTCCTTAAGAGTCAGAATATGATAATTATTGAGTAAAAACCAAGAGAAATGCAAAACTGTGGCTTACTCTCTGTCTTTCCTGATAAGGAAAAGACACGTTCCCTTTCACTCTGTCTTTTCCCCAAGGCAGACTCAGAGGAAGATAAGTGTGGCATTTTGGGGGTAAAATCCTGACCTTCTGTATTAAATGCCTCTAGCATATTAAATATTATTTAAACTTCATAGATTCATCCACATTTTATAGTTTGTATATATATGTGAGGTTTTGGCAACATTAAAATTAAGGGGAAAAAAGGATTCCCGAAATTACATCTTTAAAAACGTTATGTTCTTTGTCTTTTCTTCACTAGATTTGCACAGGCTATTTACAGTTTTACCCTTCTTTCTATATAACTGCTTTAACTTTCTGTTTTCCAAGCATCATTAACAGGGAGTTTGCACACTATCCTGAGGGAAATTTTGTTCTAATTGCATTTTTAAAATATTACATGTGTATGCTGAGTAGGGCTTTTATTTAACGTCTCTGCCTATTAGGTAATTTTACCTTGAAGTTTGAAATAATTTGTTATTAGACGTTGTTTAAATGATCCCGTGACAACATTACGGCCATTAATATGTCTAGCTGTGATTATTTATTCATGCATAATGTCTATCACGTACGAGTTAATGTTACAATAAGCCAGTCCCTAACTCAGTGTTAAAGTGTAGACCTGATTCTGCTGCTGCTTCTGCTCCCCTCCACTTGAAAACGACTTTTTAAAATTTCTACTAATTCAGCATTATGAGAGTAAAACCAACTCAAGATTATTTTCTCAATTATACACAAAATGATGTTAAATTTAATTGGAGTTTATAAGCCTTCAGTCTTGATGTATATTATTAATGTGCATATATGAAACTTCATAGGTACCAATGCCAGTGATTTTCTAAACTCTTTAGCAGCAGAACCATCCCTGTCTTCTATTTATTTTAATATAAAAATCTTACACAGAGTATTTTTTTTAATTGACAAATAAAAAATTGCATATACTCTTTCTGGTATAGAACATGATGTTTTGACATATTATGTACATTGTGAAATGGCTAAATCAAGTTAGTTAACATATGCATCCACACATTTGTGGTCAACTGATTTTTGACAAAGATACCAAGAACACACAATGGGGAAAGGAGAGTCTCTTTAATGAATATTCTTGGAACAACTGGATACCTACATGCAGAAGAATAAAATTAGATTCTTATTTCATATCATATATAAAAGTCAACTCACAATGGCTTAAAGAATTAAACATAAGACCTAAAACTGTAAAACTACTAGAATAAAACAAAAGAGAAAAGCTTCGTGATGTTAGCCTGGGCAATAATTTTTTGGCTATGATCCCAAATGCACAGCCAACAAAAGCAAAAATAGACAAATGGGATTACATCAAACTAAAAATCTTCTGCACAGCAAAGCAAATACTCAACAGTGTGAAGAGATAACCCACAGAATGGGAGAAAATATTTGCAAACCAAATATCTGACAAGGAGTTAATATTTAAAATATATAAGGAATCCAAAACACTTAATAGCAATAAAACGAATAACCTAATTAAAAATTAAACAGTTTTAAGACATAACAGATAAAACTGGTGCTGTCTTCGGTTGAAGCCCTCTGCTTCCCATCCCTCTTGATCTCTACCTACCTGAGTACCTCCATATTCCCTTTTGTGTAACCCAAGGCTCCACAGAAAACAACTAAAACAACTTATTTCCTTTGGTTATATACCGAGTAGTGGGGTTGCTGGGTCATATAGTAGTTCTATTTTCAATTATTTGAGGAACCTCCATACTGTTTCCATAATGGAAATGTACATTTCCACCAACAATGGGTAAGAGTTCTCTGCATCCTCGCCAGCATTTGTTACTTTTTGATAATAACCATTCTAACTGGGGTGAAATGATGTCTCATTATTGTTTTGATTTGCGTCTTCCTGATGATCAGTGATGTTGAGCATTTTTCATGTACTTTTTGTTCACGTGTATGTCTTCTTTTGAGAAATGTCTATTCAGGTCTTTTGCTAATTTTTTATTCAGATGATTTGTTTGTTGGCTGTTGAGTTGTTTGAGTTCCTATATATTGTGGATATTAACCCCTTGTCAGATACATAGTTGGCAAATATTTTCTCCATTCCCTTTTCATTCTGTTGATTATTGAAGAGTTATCTTTGCCAAATGGGTATCTTTGTCTACGAGATATCTGTGTATGTCAAAGAGATATTTGCACTCCTATGAGTGAGATAGCAATGATCGTGGGAGGCGTGTGGACCCTGAGATTCTCCCCTCTGTGTCTTCCCCACATGTGAACTCATCTTCCCTTTGTACTTCCAAAGTATAAAGCAGGTCACCTTTGTTCCTTCTCCTTTACTGTTACATGTGCCTCCTGTCACCTCTCTTTTGATTCAAAATGCTCTCTCTTAGACAGTCATTGTGCAGGTGGACATCCACTCATCACTCCCAACACTTTCAATCCTCTCCATGAGAGTGACCTGTGCAAACTGCTTCTTTCTAGTCTGCCATCTTGGCCCCTTTCTGCCTGAATTTTCTTCATAATCTTTTAAGTTGGCTCCCATTTCCCAGCTTCTCGGGTGTCTCAGTGTCTGCCCTACAGATCTCCCAGTACCTGCAGGTCACAAGGCAACAGAGGCTGTGGCATAGACCCCTGGGCCCTCCTGGAGATTGAACAGTGGACAAGGAGCCCCACCTCAATGTGTGGGGCACAAGACAAAAGCTTGAGTGGGTTTTGATGATCAGTGTCACTCAAAAATTTGTTCCTTTAATGCAAGTTGTCACATTTATAGGCATAGAGTTTTTTTTATAGCATTCCTTTATTTTCCTTTTGTGAGCTCTTACTGTGATATATTCTCTTCCTTTCATGGCATTGACAATTCTTGTCTTTCCTTTTATTTATTTATTTCTTTGGTCAGTTTGACTAGACACATCAATTTTATTTATGTTTACAAAGAATCAGTTTTTGGTTTTCATTTTCATTGATTTTCCCTGTTCTTTTTTTCTATGTTCAATGCTATTGATTTTTGCTTTATTTCCTTCCCTCTGATTGCTTTGCATTTAATTGTCTCTTCCTTTTCTAATTTCTTATGGCAGAACATAGATTATTGGTTTTTAGATCATTATTATCTCTAAATTAAGCTTTCAATGATAGAAAGTTTCCAATAACCACTGCTTTAGCTGCATCACACAAATTTTGATATATTGTTTAAAATTCTTTTTCATATCAAAATATTTTTTTAATTTTCTTTTAGAATTTCTCTTCAAAGTATGCTTACTTTCTCATATTTTTTCCAGATATCTTTTTGTTATCAATTTCTAGCTTAATTTCATTATGGAGCAAGAACATACTTGGTATGATTTGTATTCTTTTAAATTGTTTATTATTTGTTTTGTGGCCTAGATATGTTCTATCTTGGTTAATTTTTCATTTGTACTTGAGAAGACAGTGTATTCTGCTGGCTTTTCCACAGGTCTATCCCACAATGACACCTGTGTGGGCTTGTTCCAATATTTTGTAGGTAAGCCTGGTGGGGTTTCTTGCAAAAAGGTTTGGATCCCGCCAATTTCTGCAGCCCACAATGAGTTTACACCATCCTGCATTCCCATATTCAGTCTTCACTAATTTGTCAACTACTCTTGCCAACTCTTTTATCAGTGTCCAGTTGGATTTCCCTCACATGAGCAAGTGCACTAATCTATTTCTCTTATCTCTCCTTAGACTTTTGAGTCTGTTGGGTGCTCTTAAAGTCAAGAATTTAAAATTAATCTATATCCATGGCAGAAAATCTTTTCATTAATTTAAGCTCTTTGTCTAAAATAAAGGGTAAGTCCTTTACTGTCTATCTCTATAATATAATTGACTATGGATTATGTTTTTAAAACAAGAGCCAATTGATTCCCAATGATTATGAAGACATGAGATACTACCAATTTGGGTATAGCTGAAAATTTTATATTTGTGTAGTTTTTAGAAAGAACATAAAATTATAATCCCAAAGGATACAAAAACAATAGGATGCAGAAATTATATACCTTATTAATAATTAAAATGAATTTAGAATTTGTTATGTTTTTATTTAATTGCATAACCAAAATTTCATTAAATGGATGAAAGAAACACTCAAATAAATTAACACAGCTTGTAGTAAAATGCAGTTGCTGAATCATAAAGAAATAAAGCTATGGATGCTGAACCTAACTAGAGAACAGAAAGAAGAATTGCCTGTTTTCAGCTACCAGATGACATCTGGGAGCAGCAAGCCTCATGGCAAAGCTCATGTCACAGTTTGACAACAGTGACCCACAAAATTTGGCTTCAGATTTCAGATATTTAACTGTAAGGCACTTTAACGTGGACATTACAAGAGAACAGATTTTTGGAATCAGACAGATTGGGCTCCAATTACTACTTTCAACTCCATCACTTCACCAAAGGTGACTTCAAGGATATTGAGAGTTAGACTTTGTAAGAAAATTGACTTATATTAAAATGTTTCATGATTCTTTCTAGTTAGCATGGAAATTAACAGCCTAATTAGCTCAAACTGCTAATGTATACCCAGAGCAAAGAAACATCTACTCTGATCATGTGCTTGCAATTAATTTTGGTTAAATTTGGAAGTCTAACATCTTTCTTTGGCATGACATCCTTACTTAGTGAGAAAAAAAAAAAAATAAAAAAAAGCATTGACTTTGTGAGCCAGACACAATTGGGTTCTAATTCCAGCCATGCACTTATTAGAAGAGTAAACTTTTATAAATCATGGAAGTAATATGACCTACAGTTTCTGCATCTACAAAATGAGAAATCAAAATATCTAACTCTCAGGACTATAGTAAATAATGCATATAAAATGCCTAAATTTCAATTACTTCTGTCTGCATCATCATCATCTTCACTTTTAATATCGTAGAGCTTGGGAAGATAAGATTCAAGATTCAATACCAAATCTAGTTACAAATCTTTGTCCCTATTAAGATGAGAAATATTAGTACTCCATATGTATTTCCATATTTAAACCTTACAAATTAGAGTAAGAATACTCAAGATAAAAGCTTTACAGTTGTAATAACACAATAGTGTCCTGAGGTTTTTGTAAAGTGACTTTTAAACTCAATATTTTTTATCAATTTCAGTTTTCCAAAATAATGCAGTAAGCAGTAATAAATTTAATTTCAGGTACATGGATGTTGCTATTATCAAATATTAAATTAAACAATTAGATAGCAGACTGAATGTTATATGATATTCCACATTATTTAGACATTCTTAGTTCTTTATAATATTTGAAACAATTGATAATTTTGATGATTATCTACTGCTCTCTTACTGATTTGCTCTTATAGTGTCCCCATGAAAAGCTTAGGGATTCCTTTTAAAAACTAAATAGTGCATTTCTACAATGAAAACTAGAAAACAGTTCACCCAGGTGTAAGTCTGCTCTAAGTTTAAAAGTGAATACTATATAAAACAACTATCCTGACTTTCATAAACAGCATAATGAAGGTAAGGAATGTTTATTCAAAAGATATTTACTTGAATTGGTGAGTTATTTTCTGCCATGATGCTCTCTAATACGAAGCCAACTGACTATTAAAGGAAAAAAAAGCTGCTGATGACAAGGGGAAAGAAAACCTTTAAATGCCTGTTTTTTCAAATTCTTTATCATATGGCCAAAGATTATAAAACACCAGATATTGATTTAATTGCAATTATAGTAATCTGAAAAAAAATAAACAAAATAAAACAACCAAGACCTATAATAGTTCACATATAGTCAAAGTAAGTTGCCAGCCAATATCCTCAGTAGATATTTCCTTGCCCTTGGTTCTCAGGAGGGGCTTGATCAATCCAATTTTATATTTTCCATTCTGTTTTGTAATAATCACAAAATATCTACTTTTGTAATTTCATCCACCACAAGCCACTGGATGGGTTACTTTTTTTTCCAGGCCTCTTGGATCCTGCAGGAAGACTTTCTGTGAAGCCTACAGTTTAAATGTCAAAGCATAAGTGTTGGGGAAAACTGGTCCTGAATAACATGTGAATTTTGGTCGCTAGCTTTCATAAAATGTCTCACTTTCCAGAGTTTTCTGTACTTGCTTCATCTTTTCTGTGTGATGGCACTTTTTTTCCATGCAAGATACTGGTATGTCTGGTATACAACATAAATTCAGTGAGTTTTGAGTCCCTTCACTTTTAAGAGACTTTTCTTTTTAAACAATAAGTAGAAACATTTTCCATATTGTCATTCTAATTTTAGGATACATGGAGCATCTCACATTTGTTTCCTAATTTCCCTAAGAAATACTATAACATAACCATGAGAGACGATAATTTAAGAAAAAATATATTCTTACCAATTTAAGCCACACCAACAGTTCTGATTCCAGTTCTAATCATCTTCCCTTCAGCCAAGAAATGACTCATTTACATAATTTACATATTGCAATACAGGAGCTTGGCCAGAAGCTTTCTTTGCATTGTTATTTGTTTAATAACTATCAGAGCAATGGCAAAGTTAGATGCTGTTCAAGTCAACATGTTTTGATCAAGATATATGAAAATTAATATCATGGATGTTTACTTAAATCTTTAAATCAAAAAGTATATCTTCATACACTTGTGTGAATTATACACAAAAATATCAAGAAAAGCATCACAAAGAAGAAAGCATAAAGGGTTAGGTGAAATTTGGAATGATATATATTATCTTTCCCCAAAATTTTTCCTTCATTAGTTATTTTCATAGTGTAAGGTGTCTGCTTGTTGTTTTCTAACCAGCTGAGCACAATCATTGAGCATTTCATCTAGACAACTGACAATCTATTCCTCTGTCCTTCTTCCCATTCATCAATCTATCTATTCACCTTTACTGATTATCAGCTTTGTACAGTCCCTATACTAGTGCTCCGAGAGATTCAAAGATGACTACAGCAGAATTGACAGTTTTACAATCAAGTTTAGTAAGGGATCTTCTTTACTGCTTAAGGGTATAGACTTTGAGTCACAAAGATCTAAATTCAAATCCCATCTCTGCTACCTACAAACTATGGGTTATTTGCACTTTGCTCAACCTCCCCTTGCCTAATTACTTAATTGTACAATGGCGATTATAAAATCTACATTTGAGAGTTGAATGCTTACATGAGATTATCACACAGCCTGTTTGTTGCCCTCAGAAATGGTAACTATTGTCATTATTCAGCAGATGTGATAAAGGACAGTCACCCAAATAAGCGCAAAGAAAATCATCAAATATTATGGAAAGAAAGAAGCCTTCAGGAACATCAGTGGAGTACAGTGACATAAGAAGAAAGCAAGAAAAGAAGGTTTAATTTTTCTTAAAGACTGTGTCAAAGGCTAGGACAAAATTGAGAAAGATGAATATTTCTGTTCTATTGGTTCTTCCAATATCTGAATCTGTGAAAACGTATGACTAGGTTGAGTTCTTCCTTTTGTTTGATGCCATCAAACCTGGAAACAGTCACATAAATAGGCCACAGAAGTAGGGTATATCTACAAACATACAGATATGCACTTGTGCTGTGCCACACACACACACACACACACACACATACAAATGCCAATTTACTTTGAATAATTGTAATATATTTTAATGTTAATTTAGAAAAATTTGAGACTCTCAAATGAAAAACTATTGTAAGCCTTTTGCTAGTGTTCTTGTATATGATGGAAATGAAATGTACCATTACTTCTTTTACTTTCTGGGTAGCAATAATAGTATTTATTTCTCTAGGCTCCTCATATTACATATGAAAGAACTAGAAAATAATATAAAAACAAGAATGTAAGGGGGTAGAGAAATCAGCTGGGATGAGATCTTAGAAGGCAACCAGCATGTGGGTCTCCTACTGCAATGCATTCGATTAAAGCTATATGTTATGATCTATGAGCATCAGTGAAATTACATCCTTAAATTTTTTTTCCTTTTATTTCATCATATTATGGGGGTACAAATATTGTTAGGGTTACATATATTGCCCCTGCCACCCCTCCCTCACCCCGCCCTGCCAGAGCTTCAAGCGTGTCCAACCCCCAGGTGGTGCACACTGCACCCATTACGTAAGCATGCACCCTTCCCCTCCTCCCGCCTCTCACCTGCCCACCACCCGATAAAAGTCTTTTATTTTTTTTGACATTTTTGTTACGTTGTTTCTTGAGCCATTGTTTAAAAGTGGAAATTCAAAATTAAGGAAGACATTTGGTCTAGGTGGTTTCTCTTTGAAATGGAAAATGTGTAGAATCTAGAGTCAAAGGAAAATGGGGATTCAAATTACAGCTGGCTTGAATCACTGTGGACAAATTACTTCATCACTTTCAGTCTATGAGCGGCAAGATGGTGGGTTCGAGGCTCTACTACTTTTTAGGTGAGTGGCCTTGGACACATACTAAAGTCTTTTTGAGTAACAGTTTCCTAATACTGTGTGAACAACTACTAAATTAGTCAACATGATGCCAAGAGCTGTGAAAAATAAACCTCAACATTTCAATATCTTTATGCAGTAGAAGTTGATTTCTTTATTATGTATCAATCCAGCAGGTGATACTGGGGCGCAGGTAGCTTTCTCACGCATGGTACTTATCACATCCAGGCTCATTCGATCTCGCGGCTCCATTAACACCCAGGGTCTCTGTACCCAATTTGTGGGAGATGAAAGAAAGCATGAGAAAGACATGCTCAATTCTTAAGAGCTTTGGCCCAGAAGTGTCACATGCTATTTCCACTCTCATTCTGTTAGTGGCACATTGTCACATGGTCACATCTAGAAGCAGAGAAGCCAGGAAAAGGTAGCCCTAGCCTGCACATTCACTTCCCAGCCACAATTGTCTACTACAGACTCAGGAACACGAACAGTGGCAGACAGTCAGCCATCTTTCAATCCCTGAATTTCTGGCTGATGAGAGGATCACACGTGTAAGACACCTAGCCCAACATTTGCTACACTGTGAGCAACCAATAAATGATAGCTATTAATTAGGGAGACTGACTCCGCCATGTTTGCCTGGGATTTTCTGTGGTTTTAGCACTGAAGTTCCTGTGCTCCAGGAATCCCCAGAGCTTAAGGCAAACTGGGATGATTTGTCTAAGGACTGTCCTGGTTTAAAACAGAAACTCCCTTATCCTGGCCACACCCTCAGTTCTAGGCAAACTGGGACAGTTGATCATCCTCTTACTAATGTTAAAATTATTATTATTATAGTATTGTATTATACTAGTATTATACATAATATTATAAAAAAGAGCACTTTTTTTAAGTGTGCTTGGCAGGTGTGTGTGTGTGCACGCATGTGTGTATAAAGTAATAACTGCTTTGTTGATATGAATAAAATATAATGCAGAAAAAAATTCTCTGCAAAATTTTCAAACATTTTGAAAATTATTTGCTACAGATGACCCAAGAAGACATTTGAGATGTTTGCGAGAATGATAACTGTCTTCAAATACACAAATGCAGCCATGTGCAAGTGTTAGATGTATTTTGAGTGGTTCCAGAAGGCT
Organism: Cheirogaleus medius; assembly: GCA_008086735.1. NCBI lineage: Eukaryota > Metazoa > Chordata > Mammalia > Primates > Cheirogaleidae > Cheirogaleus > Cheirogaleus medius. The sequence continues at coordinate 7,352,771 of VBSM01000316.1, forward strand.
GAACCGAGACCTACGGGTGGAAGATATGACAGGTAGATGACAGCTCAATATAAGGATTTCAAAAAAAAATAGTCTTTTCAGAAAACAGACTAATGCAGCAGTCCCCAAGATAGGTTTGAAAAGAAAACACATGCTATATCCACACCGAAAAAAGCTCACGTTATTATTTAGTGTGCTTTAAATGCAACATCATTCTGGCCCCTTTGTGTGGAAGAGTTGGCATTTTTTAACTGACCCTGGTTCTCAGGCAAAATAGATATTGAGGGGACATTTTAGCAATAAATATAGAATGGGTACATATTTTCCCCTTACATTTCCTGACCTCGGTGAACTGTTTATTTTAATCTCAATTCCCTGTTTTCACCTATTTTTCTATTTCTAATGTCAAACAAAGTTGCTCTCTGGGAGCATAGCCAATCCCAGAACTCCCTGCTGCTTAAACCAATCTCAGTAAGCGATTTCTCCATCTTCTCTCTGCTTACTCAGAGTAGGATTATTTATATGCTTAGGCTGAATGATGAATACCAACTGGAGTACTTAAAATAGAGATGTTCTGGTTCTATAGAATCTACAAAACCTACCACACCAAAAATATGGTTGAAATATCATCTTACCAACAGAATATTTCAAGCTTTTTCTCCTACCGTCATTTTTTTGGGGGGGGGGAGGGGATCTGGATGCCAACATAGAATATGACACAGCTAAAGTGGATTTCTCTTGAGACCCTGATAATGTATCAACTCTCTGTAACTAGAACCTTGTCTTTCCATAACAGGATCAGTATGTCGAGCTAAAGATATCAGGTTTAACTAAGTATATACTAAAGATATTTTTTGTTTAAGTGGCCAGTGGTTGGGATTGTTACCACTGCTTTTGGAAAACTCAAAGAGGGAGAGATAACAACAAGATCTGGAAAGGAGAGAATGAGTTAAATATAAAAAAACTAATCTATTAGTAATCCTGTTTTGTCATTGGGATGTAAAAGCCTGTGTTTTTGAAATGAGATTCTGTCTAAGCCTGGGCTGCTATAATGAAATACCATAGCCTGGGTTGCTTAAATAACAGACATTTATTATAATTCTGCATGCTGGGAAGTCTGATATCAAGGTGCCAGCAGATTCAGTTCCTGGTGAGGGCCCTTCTCCTGGCTTAGAGCTGGTTTCCTTATGTCCTCCAGGGGCCCCCATCCTAAGGATTGCATCTAAACCCAGGGTAGGGTCGATTTAGCCCCATCTAAGCTAGTCAGAACAACTTAGACTAAGTGTGGCAAAAGAATATTTTCTCGAAAATAGAAAAGAAGTAATGGATTCTGGGACATTCACTACATACACTATATATGTACATATAAAATATGCTATTATATATACTATAATAATATATATACACATGCTATTATAATCTGGCCCGCATGTTTGAGAGTAACTACATTTTAGAGGAAGTTTCCACAATTAACATCAGACAATCCCTTTGGGTTATTACAGATCCACAGAGTTTGCTTTTTAAACTAGCATAATTAGTAGCATAGGGTCAGGGTACTTGTCAAAAAATATTTAGTCTACATAAATGTAATATAAGGTAAGTAGATGAATTTTAAAAATAAAAGCAATGATAGCCAACATCCTGTGTAATTATGTTTCTCCTGCTGACTTTCACATTCTACTGATTTTTTCCTCTTGAAGATCTTTATGCTTCAAATATTAGATTAACACAGGTTTCATGCAATTTATTTTTAGCCCAAGAGTCTACGCATTTTCTATTTTCAAATAGGAACCCTTTAAAAAACTCGTTTTCTGCTAAATTATAAATTCTACTAAATTATAACCTTAAAACTAGACAGATTTTTACCAAATCTAAGTATGAATACATTTTTTCAATCTTTTGCAAATTGTGCTGAATATAATTATCAAAGAAACACAATGAAGATAAGAAGTACAAAACAAATCACTCCACAAAGATTAAAAACATGGTTTGTGCAAGTGAAAAAATTTGCAATTTGCAAAATGCCATCAAATATAAGACATAAATAGTTGAAACCATAGTTTGATAAAACAAACATATATATTTTATCATCATGGTCAGTGATATGGAGACATTCAGGAGATAATTCTACAGATTAAATTCACTGTTCATTACAAAGATGCTTTGCTGTCACCTAATCATTACTGTAAGAAAGTGTATTTTCTACTACATCTTTTCTCGAGGTGCTTATTGTCAATCACTGGTGCTATTAGAAGATTTAATAATTTGTTTTTTCTTTAAAGTATTCAAGCAGGGGAAGGATGAGGAGCTGACATCAAGTTATGCCTACCCTGCCTATTTCACTTTATTTTCATTTTACCTTTGAATTAGCCCTGTCTTCCTGGAAGAACTGAGATAATTCCCATTCATAATTACAAGTATCCCTTCATAATTCAATAGGGATATCCTTCTTCCATTTCGTTTTCTTACTCCTTCATTCTTTTTTGCGCCTTATGACAATATCCAGATATATCTGAGAACCCAGTACTTTGAATAATTTTGACTCCGTTATTGCCATATTGATATCACAATGTAATGCCTATACATCCTACAGAACAGCAAGGGCCTGAGTTCTCATCATTGGCACATGGTATCTGCAACGTGTACATGTTAAAGGAAGTCACACATCTTAAAGCAAACTCTGAGACAAAGGCAAGATAAAAATATTGTAAACGTCTTAAAACCTATCAAACTCAGTCACAAATGAAAATTTTTGGATGGCCTATGTATCTTCTGGCAGAAACATTTTTATAGGAATATGACTATATTTACCTGCAAATAATGGAAAACTTCATAAAATATCACTTACTAAAATTAGTTTGCTGTGAATCATCTTTCAGATAAATTCAATCACAATTTAAATTTCCTTGGTTTGAAACATATATGAAAAAGAGATTACCTTTGTTTTTGAGCTGCTGGTATTATGTTTTTGGTTGTTATTTCTAACAAAGTTGTAAATGCATATGGTTAAAAAATTCCCAACACTGCAAAAGGGCTTATAATGAAAACAAATAGTTTCTTGTCATAGTTCTCCTCACCTACGACTGTCTCTTTTAGAATCAAATACAAACATATTGATTCAATTTGGTTTTAGATTCATCCTGTGGTTGCCTGAAAAAGTCCAAATTGTATGTTTGTAGGGTTATGACTACATACGCACACCAGGTATCGTTTAAAGTCTTTCTTCTATGGAAGCTGAAAGCATAGCTCACATATTCCAACACCATCTCCACCCTCCCTCCCAATATATTTACACATCACTTTTTAGTTCCTGCCTGGGACTTTAAACAATATGCTTAGACTCAGTTTTTGATACCATCAACCTGGACAGGGTATCCTTTGTAACATGAGAACATAAGCACTCCTCCCTAGGTCTTCACCATTCATGCCCTAGCTTTCATCTGTATCTTTTGTTTTATATTGTCTGAATTCAAATTTCATACTAATTTCTGTACATATAGCCATGTGTTCTGTATTTGGCCACAATTTTTGATTATTCCAGAAGATGAAAGCCATGAAAATTGCTCATCTCACTATGTTTAGGAAAAGAATAACATCACATGGCCAGTTAGAATGCTAGGACTACATTTCCTTCTGTGTTGTCATAATGTCCTACCATTTTTTATTTTTAGTTTCATTTATTGTAGTTGTTGTTGTTGAGTAGACTTTATTTTTTTGAGCAGATTTATTTATTTATTTATTTGTTTATTGAGATAGAGTCTGTTGCCCAGGCTAGAGTGCCGTGGCGTCAGCCTAGCTCACAGCAACCTCAAACTCTTGGGCTCAGGGGATCCTCCTGCCTCAGCCTCCCGAGTAGCTGGGACTACAGGCATGCGCCACCACACTCGGCTAATTTTTTCTCTATATATTTTTAGTTGGCCAATTGATTTCTTTCTATTTTTAGTAGAGACGGAGTCTCGCTCTTGCTCAGGCTGGTTTCGAACTTCTGACCTTGAGCGATCCACCTGCCTCGGCCTCCCAGAGTGCTAGGATTACAGGCGTGAGCCCCCACGCCCGGCCTTTGAGCAGTTTTAGATTCAGAGCGAAAATGGAGTAGACAGTATAGAGATTTCCATGTACTCCTAATCCCCACACCTGCACAGCCTCGCCCATTATCAGCATCCCCCACCAGAGAGGGACGTTTGTTCCAATTAATGAATCTACATTGACACATCACTATCATCCAGAGTCCAGAGTGTACGTCAGTGCTCGCTGTTGCTGTTGTGGACTCTGTGGAATTGAATAAATGAGTCATAGTATGTGTGTATCATTATAATATCATACAGAGTAGCTTCACTGACCTAAAAATCCTCTTGTGTTCCATCCACCTATTCAGCCCTCCTCCCTTCAAGCCTTGGCACCCACTGATCTTTTTACCATCCGCATAGTTTTGCCTCTTACAGGATGCCATATCGTTGCAATCCTTCAGTATATAGCCTTTTCAGTTTGGCTTCTTTTACTCAGTAATAGGCATTTAATTTTCCCTTATGTTTTTTTCCTTGGCTTGATAGCTCATTTCTTTTTAGTGCTAAATAATATTTCATTGTCAGGATGTACCACACTTTATCCATTCATTTTCTGAAGGACGACTTGATTGCTATGTCCTAATTTTTAAATACCATAATTTCTAAATTTTAAATCACTTACTAGGGTAAAGTTCAGATTTATTTGATATTTTTGCACTCCACCAACTATTGATTATATGCCCAAGGTTTTCCAAGTTCCCTATCATATTACGATATTCTTTGGGTTCTCATTTTTTACAGGGGCCTCTGTCTTGGGTGACTTCATGCTTCCACTGTCATTTTAATTGTTCCTGAACAGCAATATATGGCTTTTTTTTTTAAATGAAAATTCCCCTTTCTGCTTTTCTATGATTTCTGAATTCCAAAGTTTCCTGGGTTTTGAGTTAATTGTTTCTTTTGCTGAAGCACATCCACAAAAACCTCCAGAAAAGAGTTTGTGAGTAACATACTTTCTGAGTCTTTGTATATTTAAAATGTCTTTTTCTTTTCCCTCACATATGAATAACGGTTTGGTTAGGTATAGAATTCTAGTTTAAAAATAATATCCCCTCAATATTTTGCAATAGTGGACCTAGTGACTTCTACTCCAAGCACATAGTGTTGTTGATGTGAATCTCATTCTACTTCAATCCTCGTTATTTTAATTGCAGTCTCTATTGCCCTCTGAAAGCTTTTAATACCTCTCTCCCTTTCCCCACTCCACCTTCCATTTTTGCTTCTGAAAGTTTACAATAAAGGGTTCAAGCAAAAGTCTTTATTCCGTGTGAGAGGCACGTGATAAGCCATGTGAATTGGAAATCTGTTCTTGTACAACATTTCTATTACCCTTCCTTATTTCTTCATCTTCTACTCATCCTCTTCTCCCTCTGGGAATCCAAGTAATCAGACATGGTATTTCATTTTCTGGTCCAATCCTTTATTTTTCATTTTTATTTTCATTTGTCTTTTCTTATTCTTCTTAGATAATTTCTTCAATTTTATATTCTAATCTACATTAATTTTTTGAATCAGATTTTCCAGTTTCAAGAGCTATGTTTTAGTTTGCTTTTTCTATTTCATTCTGCTCGGCATTTTTGGATGACATCTATGTATTAATTTGTTGATAATAATAACCCAGAGGTGATTTTATTTGTTTGTTCATTTTGCAATCATTATGAGCCATTGATTATCTCTGTTTACTCCTTGGTTAGGTTTTTTGTTTGATTCCTTGGATTTTTTTGTTGTTGGATTTGTTATTGTGTGTTTGTATGTTTTTGTTTGGTCATATTTAAGAAGGAAGCAAAAAAATGACAAGCCAGTTATTTAGCTAATAAATGACCCTGGAGACAACAGAGAAACCACAGTGAGAAGTTGTATTACCTAGTAATTGAGAACATAAACTCTAGACTTAGGATGCTGTGCTTCCAAGAGGGAATGCAGCACTTAACAGCTGTGTGATTTGGGGTAATTTGTTTTATCTCTATGAGCCTAATTTGCAAAATATGGGTAATAATGATAATATTTTAGGATTTGTGTGAAAATTAATTTATATAAGATATATAAGTGCTATGAGTGATGTAACATACGTAATTGATATGAGACAGTGTCGGACACTGTAAGAAAATACTGTGAATAAAATCCAAAGGTGCTCATAGTTTCCTAAAAAAAAATAACAATTAATTATTGTATCAAAAAGTGACATTGATTTTCTAATATAAGAGTTTTCTAACCAGCTACCTATATATAATAAAGCTGTAAGTAAGAATAAATAAATGTTATGGATCTAAGTCACTAAAATCTTGATGTTTACTTTTTTCTCAACTGGACCTTAGCATCACATTTTTAAATTATGTCCAGAAACTCCTTTTTATTTATTTTGTTTCTTTGTTTTGATATGAATTTTTTATGATCCCATAAGGGATCCTTATGATAAAGGAAATGTTCTATATCATGACTTTCTCAATGTCAGTGTCTTAGTTTTGATATTGTACTATTGTTCCGGCAAGTGTTAGCAGCTCTCACACCAGCTCTTGACCAGGGAAATAACCGAGCATCACGTGGACAGTGGAGAACAGCCTTTATTCCGTCAGCATGCTCTGCTGACTTCTGATCTTCTGAACCCCTTCCCCTTTCTCCTCCAGCTTTTATACCTTTCGTAGGACTCAAAAAGTGTCCAATCAGCAACAAGCTTCAACATCCAATCAGCAACAAGCTATAACATCCAATCAGGAACAGTGAGATTCAAAAAGTACCAATCAGGATGGTGCAAGCAGCGCGGCCGTGGAGGGGCCTGGAGCAGGAGCGGCAGGTTGCAGCCGCATCCCACTTTCCCTGTCACTATAGTTTAGCAAGATGTTATCATTGGGGGAAATTGGGTAAAGGACACTTGGAATCTCTCTGTATTATTTCTTACAACTGCATATAAATCTACAATTAACTCAAAATAAAAATAAAAGTTTTAAAAACAAACAACAACAAAAAAAACAGTAAAATTCACATACTGCATCAGCATGATAAATCCCCAAATCTGTCCCCACCAACACCACTTTTCAGTGTCATCATTCACACGTTTTTAGCGTCTTTGTTCAGTTTGGACTTCATGTGTGATCAGTGTTGTCTTGGTAGGAGAATTTAGCACCCTAATTTAACATCATAACCATTTTGTCAATTTCAAAGCCTGGCTTACCACTGCTGTTAAATTTATCCAATCTCATCATGGAAATTGTCACCTAAGAACATCACATTTATTCTCAAAGCACTAAAATTGCAGCAATTTCACTAATAGTCAAGAATCCCCTCCCACCCCCAACATACACACAGTTGTTGTGACTGTTGTTTTAGTTTTATGTAAATAAATGTCTTTTGATTTTCAACAATGTTTTTTTTTCCCAAACCTAAACTCTACTTCACCAAACACATGTTTCCTAATGTAACAGTATAACAGAAAGGTACTTCCTTAGCTGTTCCTCATCCTCTTAGAGAGAAATGATCTCTCTCTCTCTCTCTCTCTCTCCTATTTTGTTTGTTTTTGCATTGTGTCTGTGTGTGCACATGTGTACATGCATATGTTTGATGGTGATGTTCTCGTATATTTGTAGACGTATGTGAGTGGGTATATATTTGCCTGTAAATTTGTGTGGTACTTTTCCTGTGTGTTTATATGTGTTCATATGTGTCTTTTTTATCTCCTTTGTCTTTTCAACAGCCTCTAAGGACAGGGTCCTTGCTTTTCTTATTTCTGAGTATATAACCCCACTATTGGGCAAATTTTATAGATGCTTAGTAAATATTTGAATAATTGATGATATTTTATTTCTATTAAGCACACTCCTCTGTATTTTTCCTTATCACATAAATCCCAATCCCTAAGCACGTTGGCAGAAAACATGATCATGCCAGATTGAATATTTTAATATGCCTTCTTTTAGATAGAATTGGTATAACTGGGTCTGGAATTCAATGTCATTTACATATTTTTGAACCTCATTAATCCAGGCCAGAAACAATGAGACTGAATTTTTTTTCTAACTTGCGAATTAGAGCATGAATACAAGATTCAAATGTATTTTTCAAAATAATGAAAGGTTTCATGATACACATTGCTGGTTTTTCAAATGCAATAGTACTTCATTCTTCATATACAAATGTGTTATACAACAATTTCTAAAATAAAAGGAGCTTTCTTTATGACAACACCACTATCTAATAGCATGATAAGCATTCAGGATAATATCACCATCAAGACTCTAGTGGGACTAGAAATATTTTCAAATTGATCAAGTGATAATTATCTGATTCCATTTCGCAAGGATGATTGATCATTTTTAAAAAATTACATTTAAAGCCTTATTTTTTTTAAAAAATGTAACAGCTTTATTGAGATATAAATCACATACCATATAATTTTCCCATTTAAAATGTACAGTTCACTGGTTTTTAGTATGTTTGTGGAGTAGTACAACCATCACCAGAATTGAAATTTAAATATTTTCATTACCTCAAAAAGAAATCCTTGCACTCATTTCTTCTCATTTTCACCCTCAAGACCTGGGAAACCACTAATCTATTTTCTGTCTCTGTAAATTTGTCTATTTTGGACTTTACATATAAATATAATTGTACAATACATTTTTTATGACTGGCTCCTCTCACCTAACATACCGTCCTCAAGGTTCATCCGTGTTGTAGTATATATTGACACTGCATTTCCTTTTATTGCTGCACACGTTCCATTCTATGATATACCACATTTTGTCTGTCCATTGATGAGTTGATGGGTATTTGAGTTGTTTTTATTTTCTGGCTACTATAAATAATACTTCTACGAACATTCATGTACAATTTTTTGTGTGTTCGTATATGTTTTTAATTCTGCTGGCTACATACCTAGGATGTAATATACAAAACCTGCTTTAATAATGCCTCTTCTCAATAATGATATGTAGAATGTTTAAACAATTTATAATTTTTTAACTGAGTGCTTTGGGGTCTCTTCATTTGGAGCCATTGGAATGTAATTGCGTTTATTTCAGCAGGGTAAGGGTGGCTAATTCAGAAGAGTTAGTTAAGTTCTTGCTTAGAGGAGAAATATTATTCATTAATAAAATCTGAGTTTCCACTAATGTGTGAAATTTGGTTTAAACATCCTATCTATGTAAATTATAAATTATTCAATTAAAAATTCTAAAGAAATGGATGTATTGCAATATACATCATATCCAACCATAATTTCCACAGGCTTGTGTTAGAGAACGCTCTGATGTCCAAATTCAATCACTTGCTGTGGATAAGTCCCAAATGGATCCCAGTTTAAGGATACAAATTGCTACCTTCCACCACTGCAGCGGAATCGGCAGCCTTATCTGTGCCAGCCACCATGGTTGTGTAGTATCATCTCCATTAGTACTTCTTACATTGCCTGTCAAGAAAACCCCACAGTAAAGATGGACATTAAGAAAGGGATAAAGGTACCCGTTTTTCATTTTCCCCCAGAATTGAAGGAATTCTGGGAAATATGAAATTCCCAGGCACAGTCACGAAATCACAGAGGAAATAGAATTAAAATAATTCTTGACAGCCAGAGCTGTCCTCAGATTCCAGAAAATACCACCTGAAAAGCTGAAGAATGTTGGAACGTTTAAATAAAACCAAATTACATTTTGCTTTTCTAAATTTCCACATCAGAAAAACCTCATTTCATCAGCTTCTAGAGCTGTTATTTTAGTCTTCTCTGTGTTATACTGACTGCTCATGGGCAACAGGAAAAGATGCTGGCGTTCAAGGGCAATTGGGGGTGTAACAAGAAGACACATTCGAAACTGTCAAGCTCATCTGTATCCTAAGAGGGTAATATACCACAAGGTTATTTCTTACTCAATCATTTTATAATATGAGGTTGTATAATGCATTTAGAGCGAGCTTACTTGTAATAATTTATCTCTGTAAATTTCATAGCTGAGCTGGAGATAAGAGAGAGAACACCAAGAAATGGATAAAATATATAGTTGAACAAGGCAGGGTAAGTTTTATTTCGTTCATATAGTAGTCACATACCATTTCCTTTCTGATTAGAAAAAGAGAGGGTTATAAGAGTTGGATAATAGCTTTGTTCATGACTTTGATATTTAATTGAGGAGAAATCACAGGACAAAAGTTAGCTTCTGATTAATATAAACAGCTAACCTATACAGAAGGAAAGAAAAACATTGATATCCAACATCCTCCCCAAAGGATTTCAGATCCTCAGAGGATCCAGAGCTGAAGCAGGTCACCCTAAGACTGAACAGTTATGTGGGTTTAAATTGCCGAAATGGAGAGTAAATGGAGTTTAACCCAATAACATGGTAAAGTCTTAGTAGGTGGTAAGAGGAATATAGGGGAAGGTATAAAAGAATATAGTTAAATATCAAAGACTTTTAAAATTTTTCCTATACTTTTTCTATAGCTGTAGGTAAGTTTGTATCTCATATACACTAATATTTTAAATAAAATATAAATTTATTAATTTTTTGGTGATTTTTGAGGAGCTTATTTGAACATTAATCCCTTGTCAAAAGGATTACAAATAGCTTTGCTGATTAGCAATAGTTCTAATACATAATAGGTAATAATAATATCAGCTAAAATTTTCATATACCAGAAATGTACCAATCAGACACTTTGGCCAAACTATTTAGGACCAAATGTTTAAATCAATATTCAGGTAAAGTAAAGCCAAAATTGAATTTTGCTATAATAGAATGAACTCCTTTTAATAAGAAAAAAAAATGTTACTATTGCTATTTTGTATTGAAATTTTTAAACATTTGGCTATATATTGGAGGGACCCTTTCTTGTCCTTATTTGGTGCTAGATCATGATGTATAGCTGTCGTGCTAAGTAGCTGCATGTTTGCAATGCAGGGATAAGGCATTTCTGAGTAGCTCTGCCACTAGGGAATTGGCAATGTAGCAATACTGATTATCTTCCTCAAGAATAGTAACTGCTTAAGGGAGAGCCATCTTCATATCATTTGTGCACTTCAACGTCTTTGGGGAAAAAATAATTTTATTGAAGTAATTCCTAAACTTCAGTTTTATATGCTTCCTCATGAAGACACTCTCTGAAGCATATTTAAGTTTTTTGTAAAAACTTTTAAATATTTTGCAAAAAACTTCGTGCCCAACACAATCACTTGAGGGGAAAAAAGTCACCTTCAAACTTTAAATCTCGAAATGTAATTGGCTTACATGTAAATGTAAATGGCTTACATGTAAAGCTCGATGTAATTGGCTTTCAAGACAAGCAAATTTTTTTCTAGATCTTCATTGGGATCTAAAATTTCATTGCATGTGTACTAATTTTAGCATCTTTCCTAACATAGAATGTTTAGAGATTTTTTACAAATAAATACCATTCAAGAAATACCTGTACTCTTGAAGCTCATGGGTTTGATCCCAGCAAATAATGTTTTCCTACAAGTAAATTCCGATTGTTAATACATCTTTTATCTTGCTCAAAACCAAATTTGGTTCATGCCTGTCACATTTAAAATATTATGGTAACAATTAGTTATTAAACTTTTTAGAACTGATATTCTCAAAGTTTTTCAGGATATGAGTTTTTTTAATATAAGAATTTTGAAAATCCCATTTCTTCATATTTACATGATTCACAAATGGAAAAATCTATATGCAGATCAAGCACTAACTTTGCTCACCTAAAACTCATTGGGAGGACCATGGTTTTTCCGTCACTGTTATAAAAGATACACTTTCATCAAATTCTTAATTCCTGACATATTCATAGAAAATTATTGATTGAGCCCTACAATGGGCAAGGTACTGTTCCAGGAACTGAGGCTACAACAGAAAATAAAAGTCCCTGCCCTCAGACGCTTGCATTCCAGTCCAGAGAAAGGAACAAAAAGCCAGTGATAAGTGCTGTGGAAATAATAAAATGAATACAAAGTGTTGACAAGCAAAAGTCTTTCCTGTAAATCAAATAAACCATCAGCATTTCTCTACACATCCGAGAGACTTTCTTTTGAACGATTCCTTTCTGAACTGTGATTATGCTTTTGTTACTATTCAAAATGCCAAGCATATCTATTTTGGTTATTTTCTTGCCATAAAAAAAAAACATGCAGAGCAAATAAAAAACCGTGACGTCTCCAATACTTGAGATAATATTTTATTTTGAAAACATCACAGCAATGACATAAGGACTATATGTTTTAACATGAGACAACAAGCTTAGAATATTTGGGATGTAATGGTATAAACTATCTTTGGGAACATACATTCAAATCTGTCCTTCTACTTTGTATAATTGTAATAATGCTTCCTAGAAACATTACGTTCTCCCAAACCTCTATACATGTAACCTAAAGTTTACAACAAGATAATCTAATTAAAGAACTAATTATTTTATGTCAGCAAATTAATTATAATATGTAAGAACATATGTCTAAAATAAAGAGTCAAGAACAAGAAACATCTGGAATTTTATCACAGTACAGATGCCAATAACAACACATTTCTAAACAAACTAAACCTTTGTATAATTTTCTACCAATTTGTATCAGGGTCAAAACATCATTCTAACCTAACTGACTGTGGACCATGAACTTCCCCAGAAGTTTTCTATATATTTAAGAAGCACTATTTAACATAATTTTGGCCTTAATTTTCAAATAAAGACCTTCATTTATTAAAAAAAAAATTGTCTCTTTCAAATGCCTTTCAAACCACAGATCAAAATATTTCACTTTGTTTTAGATGGAATTCCCACTTTCACTACTGAAATCTTTCATTTGTTCAATTTCAAGGTTGATGATATGGTAAGTAATCATAATGATAATGTTTGTCTTTTATATGCTATCTTTAAATTCACTATTTTGAAATCAGAACTATTATTTTCAAATTTTCATAGGGCTGTTAGGATTGAATTGTGAATGAAGTGGCATATTTTAAAGTGATACCTGAAAAGAACTTCAAATAAATTATCATTTTTAGAATTGTAGTTAATAGCAGGTACTCTGGAACACGCCTTTTCTATTTCTCAATCCCGTCTTTTGCCAGATTCTTTTATATTGCCATGACAAGGCTAAAGAAGTAGAATCTTAAAATATAAGGAGGAACGTGAACAGTAGACGCACAGAAATGACTGCCATTTAAAGCAACTTCAGATGAAATTCACATCACATACAAAGTGAAAGGCA
>VBSM01000316.1:7366094-7394484 GCA_008086735.1 Cheirogaleus medius
AAAAAAAAAGCTTGTTTATAAGCATTTTTACATCTGCTGAATAACTTGCTACTCTGCTCATACACTCTGTGTCTGGGTTGCAAATATATGTATAAAAACCAATATATTACTTCTAGTTATTCTGAGAGCATAATGACCTTTACAGAAATAATTGGACTGGTCATGAATGAGAATCTAATTGATTGGCTCTATTATAATGATTATAGTGATGATTATCATAAAAAGAGCAGCTACTGTTCACTGAGGGCTAACTCTGGCTCAGGACTTTGCTAAGCACTTTATGTGCATTATCTCACGGGTCTAAAGCTCCAATAATAAGACAGTAGGCAGTAGTTAATTTAATTCTCACAACGTCATGATGTGGGTTCTATTATCTCCATTTTACATATGGGGAAATTGAGGCTTAGAAATGCTAAGTAACTTGGAGAAGTCATGAACTTTGGATTTAATAAATGGCAAAGCTAGAGACTGCATCCAAGTTTATCTGAAAGTAAAGTTCATAGTCTCATCATCTATGTATACTGTTACTCACTATTTTCCTTTTCCTGTTGAGTGACTTCTGTCAGAAACTTCTGTCATTTTAGATCTTGATTTCCACCTTGTATCTGAACCATAATTGTGGCTTCTTTCTTTGCTTGCCAGTTTGATTGTCCTGTGTTTGATCCTGCACGACACCCCAGCTTCAATGTGCCGTGCCCTAACAGTTTAATAATATGGTTGGCCATTCCTCTTTGCGATTACCTGTTGCCATGACATTTTAGGCATGAAAGTAAGGTTTGAAACTGTATGATCACTTAACTTTTCAAAGGGACTCATGATATCAGCTTCAACTTATACTGATTCGGGGACATTTTTATATATTGTGAGTAGCTGGGTAGAAATTTAATCATCATATTCATAATTTTAAAATGAAAAATAGGATAAGAGTCATAAAATGACCTTCATTTTTCATTTTTACTTATTCACATAGATTCTGAAATCTGAAGATTAATGATTTTAAATATGGCTATATAAATCAATTAATATATATTGAACTTCATGTTCTCCTTCAAGCTTAAAGAGTCAAAGCTATCTTCCATTTAGGTGTTTCTTTTCCATTTACAATTGCATTGCATTTTTACTTGGAAAAGAAAATCCACTAATTTTTTCCAAGTCAAGTTTATTGCCAAGACAAAGAAGTTGGATTCAATCTCTTGATATGTAATCACACTTCTTCCCCAGTAGCTGAGTGCCTTAGTCAGAACTCTTGTTTGTAAGCCACAGAAATCCAAACTGAATTGGCTTAAGTATAAAAAGGGAGTCTTGCCTGCTATTAATGAAAAGTTCTAAGTGATCATTTTTTCTAGGCATTGTGGATTTAGGGACTGAAATGATAGCATTCTCCCTCAGTTTCTTTCTTTTCTCTTCTTGGCTTTGGCCTGGTTTCTCTCTCTTGCTTTAATCTTAAAGTCTAAATAGCAATTGCCAGCATGCATGTCCAGATGTATGTTATTCATACTACTTACAGATCAAAACATTTTTTAAAAGCTTTTTTCCCCAGAAATTTACCCAAATTTTCCAGTGGCTCATGTACATGGTTTGAGTCCCATGGCTATTGCTGAACTGATCTTGTGGCCAACAGAGGAAATACATCTATTGTCCAAGCTTAGGTCATATGGCCACTCAGAGCAAGAGATTAGATCAGTCCCTTCCCAAAATTCAAGGATATAAGAGTGAAAAAGAGGTGATTCTGCAGAAGTCAACTTAATAGCTATTTCCATAAAAAAGGTAAAGTAAATGTAGGCATAATCATCACAGTTTGGGCTAACCTGGAAGCAAGAGACTTATGACTAGGCCTCAGGTACCATAGAATTATGTGCAAAGTTTAGTGTTGCATATGTACATATTCTTGGGGAGGTGATTTGTTGAGTTTATCAGATCTCCAATTGAAACATCAGTGTGCAAAAATGTCTGGATCTATATTTGGAGACGCTGTAGCTGGATGTAGGGCTGGTGAGGAGGCACAGTAAGGATGGATTCCAGAGGTATTTAAGGGACTTGTTTCACTTTGTGTCATTCTAAGAGACAAAGGGATTCATTCTAAGGGTAACAGCACAAATTACCAAGTTCACTGTTACCCTATAAATTATTTCCCCTTTACCTCATGCATCCTAGGAAAGAAATGGATTGTTGGGTTTCTATATTTTTATCACTCTAATAGTAAAAAGTATTCAGTCACCTTAAAAATTTGACATAGTATTAGGATCTATGAAAAGTTAGTTCAAACAACAGGCTCTCCAGGAGTTTGCAAGCTAAACAGACATTCCTTCATCCGCAGCTGTTGCTACAAAAGGAAAGAAAACAAACAAACAAACAAAAATCCAGAACTACATGCTCATAAATAAATATGGTTGTCAAAATGGTTACTTTGTAACGCAAATGTGATTCAGAGGCTGGACCAGGTGAGGTGGAAATGTTGCCATTCTTCTAGTTGTTTGTGAAAGTCTGAATACTCTTAATTATTATCTGTTCAGATTAGCATCAAAGCAAGAAAAAAAAAACTGAGAGAAAAGAAAAATAATTTTAGAATAGCAACCACAGGGTCACATTGTTATTTTATAACCATATGTCTCACAAAATTAGCAAAGATTATTGAGGCTATAGAATTTGCAACATGCATAATATAATGTATTTCAGTATAGAATTTTCAATCTTTAAAACATGTTAAATATGCCATTGTGTGCATAAATCAGATTCATCCACAGCACAGTTGACATGCATGCCATCTGAATGAAAGGTGATTAAAATCATAACCACCTACGGTTTCTAAGCAGAAAATAAAAGCTTGCTTTTATTTTGACACCTTATTTGGTATCAAACCAATATCTCATTTTCCTAAAAGAAAAGTAGAACTCAGACCAGTTTATTTTTTAGATGATTTTAATATTTCTAGAATGCCACAATCTCATATTCGAGCTGATTTAAAAGTATATGCAGAGGAATCAAGTTTGCAGCCTAAACTTTAGAGCCGATGAAGACAAGAATAATATTTTCTCAGCATGCAGGAGGGAAAACTTGCTAAAATAATGAGCTACCAGAGAGGCAGCCAGAAGAAAGTTTCAAATCCACAATAAATTAGATTTATCACAGTCTCAAATGCCTATGTCTATTAAAAGACACCTTTTAGAAATGTTTTTGGTTTTTTTAATTCTTTTTTATATTATACTTGCCACCAATAACAAACATTATGAACATACTTAAATATAAGATAGCAGAAAGCCTTGGAAATCCTCTGTGAAAAAAACACCACCTCGTTCTTGCACTGATGATATTTGCTTGCAGCAAAACCAAAACCAAGTTCACTGAGAGAACTTACCTTCCCACTTAGAAGGACAGAGAAAACTTAGCAGTCATCTGAGATAGAGCCAGATGGCAGGGAAGAAAGAAGATCACTGGTAGCAGTACTTATAGTCTGGGTTGGGGTCTAAAGATGGAAATAAACACATGACCCCAAAATAGATGATTAAACAGAAATCAAAGTATAGTGGATGAGACTCCAATAATGATTATGAGTGAGGATAAATTGGAATTACATGTCTATACCCAATGACTATTTGAGGGACCAAGGAATCCACTGAAGGGTGTTTATTTCTTTATTGATTCTAATAAACAAAGCTATTTTTTAGATATAATATATTGAGAAAATATAGCACAAAAACTATATAATTGATATCCTACTGCATTAAAACATCTACTATAAGCTCTAGTGTCTTTTTCTTTTTTGATATATGGTTTTTCTTTAGCTTTTATGGCAATGTGAATATAACTGTATGATAGTTTCCCAGTTATTATAAAGAAGGATTTTGTCTGTTGTGAACATACCTTGAAATCTTGAAATCTTTTTCCATGAGAAGAGAACAGCCAACGATGCTTATGAAGGGATGTAGCTCTGCCCCAGTGAACTAGGCCTATGGATAAAGATGGGATGGCAGAGTGGGTACAGATTGCTTAAGGAGGGGAAAAGAGATCTAAGGATACATTTCAGGAATTCCTGTTATGTATTGAGAAATGTAAAACCTTGAAGCTCCATCATCAAGAATGCTTCTCTAAAGACACATTCCTTTCTCTTCATTTTAAAATTTTATTTTCACCAAATACATATATGCAAATAGTTGAAATACAAATAAGTATTAAATGTACCTTCACATTCTAAATATACTTATGCTGCTAATTCATGATTTATACATTTCCAAATATTTACCAATAACAATTTTCATTCCTTGTGTGAATTTTCACAAATTTATATTATTATAACTAATTATGTTCTCTGTAGAGCCAAATACTATATTTTAATAAATGTCTTTTTTTTGTATTGGCTTTAGTAGCTTCTCAGGTTAGTAATTTTCCATCAGATCATTCAAATGCCTGTCAGTAATATTTTTCTTTCTTTCCTTTTTCTTAAAAAAAAGACTGTTGAAATACATTGAAAAATATATAACTTCAATTTTATTTTATTTTTCCACAGTTCCTTCCATATGCTTAAATTTGAATAAATAATTTCCCACTAAAATCTAACTTTTCAGAGAAAATATACCAATATAATTGGAAATCCATATGCAATTGAGTGAATTTTGGCAGAGCCGAAACTTACATGCAAAAAGATTTTATATTCCCCTTCAATCCTACACACTCGCCAACCCCAGCAATGAACATATATACACTGTCATATTCATAGATAAAACCGAGCTGTGGATCGTAGCTTTTCATATTTTGGCTGTGATTCATGTGTAATGATATTGAAAGATGATTTATAACATATTTTCTCTGATAATATCCTATCATGTCTTCAAACCACTTATCAAATTTTAATTACATATCTACTTGTCTAGCACTAATGTCTGTGTTTCCCCCGAGCCTCCCTTCTTAAAACTCATTTGAACACAGTACGTGGTGCGTGATAAATTCTCACTTGATGTTTGCGGATCTTAACCTATAGACTTTGGTGGCTTTTACAAATATATATGATAAGTGATCTACAGCTATGTAATCACCCTCCTGATCAAGTGTAGAATATTTCTTTCACCCCAGAGAGGTCCTTCCTGCCCCTTTGCAGTCTATCCTTACGATCAAAACAGAGAGTTACTCGTTTTAAAATATTTATAAATCATTTTAATTCACCTAAACAGAAGGGTGCTAAGCAAAACATCACTGAACCCTTTCTGCAGTATTGCAGCAAATGCTAATTTTAAACGATCACTCTTCTTCTGAATCCACCCTTTCAAAGGCAAAAATATATAAATATCATTGGACATCCATATGCGATTGAGTGAATTTTGGTAGAACTTAATATAAAAAGAAATTGGCTTCAAAAAAACTTTTCCATTTTTGTTGAGAATGCGAGTAGGTGAGAGGGCAGTGGGAGTTTAGAAAACATTCATTATTGTTCAATATGCAGAGCAGCAGGGGAGGGAAATTAAAGCAGAGGAGTGGAGAGGAACAGTGGCAATATCGTTAAAATCAGCAATACTCCTTCGTGGGAGTGGAAGCACCCAAGGGGAATGGAATCTCAGAGTGTCCTGTCTTCTTGATCTCGCTGTACTCTGTGAGTAAATATCAAATGGCAATGCAAGTATGCTGTGGGAAACTGGAGGAAAAATAGGTACGTAAGTGATGGAAATAGAGCCACCCTGCTGCATTGATAACGGGGACTGTTCTCAGCATCACGGTGGCTTTAAGCCTATTTTACATAATAGTTTCTTCACATACCATGATAATAAATATCTTTAGTCAAAAGACAATGAGATTTTTCCAAAGAGTGCCAAATCGTTTAATAAGTCAAAAAAATAATAGAAATTGAATGAAAGAAATAGGAATCTCTTGTCACCCAATATTAGGTAGACATTGCACAAAATCCCACTTTTTCAGCAATGAATATTTAAAATTGGCAACCGCATCCCAGGAAAACAACAAAGCAATCTGACAATTTGGCAAGCTCCTTCACCTAAAGATTTAGGAAAACAGGAAAAGCAGAGTAGGACATTTGGCGATTGCAGTTTCTCAACCGAACAGTTATTATTTCCAAAGCAAGTAATTTCTCAGAAAGCAAAGAAAGCAAACAAACAAAAAAAGCCATAGTGATGAGCTTGTAAACATAAGATGATTTTTGGACTGAAATATAGGGGCCACCCTGCATGATAGGAGACAAATTTGGACTGAATAATACAAGAACCAACTCAAGCCATTATTCCAAATCAATCTGAGGCAAAGAAAACTTAAAAATTAATTACTCATTTTTGAACAAACATGAAGTTCTCAGTTCCAGCTGGGACCAGAAGTTAAATAGCCAAACCAGAGAGCACAGGATAGACAAACTTTGTGGTTCGCACACCTCAATTGGAAGGGGGAAATAAGACTATTTTATGGAGATGTATTTAGTAAAGATTTCAGGCTAGCCTCATCAGATTTAAGATATTTAAAACTGCCAATTAGAAAATGAAAAATACTAATTGTTTTTAATAAGCCAAAGTCATTCCCAGAATCAACTATATATTACTCCATATAAATGTGACACTTTAGTAACAAAGCTTTTCTGTTCTGTTCTGAATGGTTTTCCCTACATCCTTGTATTTCCCATGTCTAGTATCAAGCCTGGCACATAGTAGGTGATCAATAAGTTCCTAGTGAATAATTAAATATCATCTAAATATATTTGATCATATTATTTTCCCTTATGTTTCAGACAAGTTTTAATGATTCAAAGGGGGAAAGGAAGAACAAAAGCGTGTTCTTAGAAAAATTCTGCTGTAACAACAGAAGTAGAAAGAGGTAGGAAAAATGTGCTAAAACATACCAGTCATGCAATATGCATGGCTTCTATTTATTCTAGAGAGGGAGCATGGATTCTTTCACCGTCTTCACAAATATTCATTGAGTATTCTGTAGCGTGAGGCTCAGTTTATTAAAATTCCACTAGACAAAAATTTGCAAGATATGGCTCCTGTTCTTATAAAACTGATAAACAAAAATTCTAAACAGACCGAAACCGAAACATGGTGAGATGAAGATTATTTTCCAAAAGACGATTTACTGTCTTGCATTTTCTTAGAGAAGGAGATGTTGTAGCACTTTTCTTCTTTTCGTCCAGGGGAGGATAATTATTTGCAATAAAGCTGCTACTCTCAAAAAAAAAAAAAAAAGAAAAGAAAAAAGAAAAAAACCTATAGTCTTTCGATTTCCCAAAGGACGTCGTCTTCCTCCTCCAAGTTGCTGGAGATGTGGTGGCACTTTTTGAACCCCTGGACAATGGATTCGCTTGGGATGTTATTCCATGCGACCATGACCCACTCCAGAAAGAGGCTCAGGGGCGACTTCTTGGCATTCCCAGTTGGGCTCAGTGCCAGGTTCCTGGCCAGAAGCCAGTTGGAGTGCTGAGCCCGCATGCTGTCATTCAGTGGCTTGCAGACCACCACACCCAGCACCTGTAGCTGCAAGGTCAGAACCCCGGGATGATCACCATGCCGGTGTTCATGCTTTCCATGGAGTTCTTCGCAGACTCGGTGGCGTGGTCCCAGAAGCCATTCAAGATGAGCATCCCTCTACGCTTGGGCACCGCTCCCGGCCTGCGCCTCCACACCACATCCAGCCAGTCCTGCATCAAGTCCTCAGGCATCCTTCCATACTGGTGGCAGCAGATTTCCATCCCACTGGGGAACTTCCCAGGGGGGGTGTACATTCCCCTCAGAATAATGAATAGAGGTGATTTCCTCCCATCAGCTAAGACACCAAGCATCACCATGATTTTCAGTTTTCCCTGCCTGGCGTCTTGACCAAGACAGGCTTTTCACCCTGGCTGTCCACAGTCACCCTTGATGGGGCAACTCTAAACAAACGGGGGTCTCATGTGCGTTCCCCATCTGAGCAGACTCAATTTTTGGTTCCTGCCTTGGAGCCATAGTTATCCTGCCAAGAAGAGTAGAAAGTGGGTTCAACTCCTATTTCATTCCACCAACACCTCCGGGAGCCTCATCGTCAGCTGAGAGTTGACGCCTTACAGGTTGTATAGATAGTCCTGGAACTTTCCTACGGTAATGGCTCTACTGTCAAGGTTTTTTTGGGCTCATTCTTCCACTGACTTAATTATGATCTATGCTGAACACAGCCCCAGTACAACTATTTTGCAGAATGGCTATTACCCTAGAATTACTATAGCACATATTGAGACCTAGTTGTACTCCCTGGTAGATAGGAACTGACCCCAACAATAAACTTTGATAAGAAAGAAAGAAAGAAAGAAAAAAAAACTATAGTCCAGCAGGAGAGACAAATGCATAATTATAATTCAATTTGAAAAATGCTATATTGGAAGCACTCAAAATATTATGGCAGCATAGAGGAGTGATAATCTTAAATAGAAAATAGAATAAACCTCTACATTTAAGCAAATCTATTCTGACTAGGAAAAAAAGAAATATATGTATTTATATATGTGTGTGCATATATCTCTCTTAGATGGTTTTCAGTTTGAAATGCAAGGAAAAAAATGGAAAGAAAAATAGAGTTGGAATCTCAGAAGTCTAAAACTGGGTTCCTTTATGTTGATCTTAGATACACCTGATTTCTCAAAAGACATTTAGGGTAGCAAAGACTATAATAACTTCAAATTAGCTACAGTGAAGTCGTTAACTGTCAAAGTAGATATAATCAAGTTTTGTATACCAAACTAATATTTTAAAGGTTCAAAAGTTATAAATACATCCTATGCAAAGAGAAATAAAGCATAAATCAATAATTGAATTAATCATTTATTATTCATTTGATTTCCTAGAGAAAGCCCTAATCTATGCCTAGACATTTAGTTTTTCTTTCATCTTACTCCAAAACAAATATTCTTTTCAGTTTAATATGCAAATTTATGCTTGTATACACTTAATTTTGTTTTGAGTAACTTAGCAAGACATCTGTGTAAGATTTAAAGAAATATAGAGAATATTTTTTCAGTTTAAAAATAAATTTAAACATACAATAATTCTTACTTGCCTGTATTTCTCAGACGAGAGCTTTATTCACCACTGTTCTATTGTTTCTCAATCAGTTCTTGCCAACACCTTCAATGGAAAAAAATCCATATTATGACAGGACTAAGAAACTTTACTACAAAAGAAATATCTTTAGCAAGACTTTAAACCTACCGTTACAATTTGTGTTACAATTTTTATGTCAGTAACTTCAAAGACTCCTATTTCCAAACAGAAGACACTGAAGGACGCAATAGGTATTTTCTGAATGCACTTGAAACGATTAACAGGAAATTCATTTTACTTATCAAAGGGTGAAAGAAAGACTATGATGTAGCAGGATCTGCTTTCAGTGGTTGTTATCCACATAAATTCCAAAAAGTAGAATCCATAGAGAGTACTATCAATGATATTTTCCATTTTAAAATGTTTATTGGACCAAATTTTGGAAAGAGTATTCTACTAAAAGAGTATGAATCCTTCTTCTTTCTTGGTCATTTTTTCTAAATTATGAAATATTTCAAACATATGAAAATGACATAGAATTTAAGAGAAATTTTGTCATAATACCTGCAATGCTCTTCTTTAAGAAATAAAACACTAAACACTGTATGGAAAGTTGAAGCCCAAGGAATCTTTCACAAAACATGACCAATGTTTCTGGATCTGATGTGTATTCATCCAGATTGCTTTTTATGTTATTATTTTATATATTACTATTTATTAAGATAAAATTGCATCCTATGATTCAGCACTTCAAATAAATAAAATTAAGTTGTACATATCATTTTGTAATTTTTTTTAAAAAAAACTCAATATTGGGCTTTAAGATTTATTCTTGTTATCACATGCTGATTTGGTTCATTTATTTTAACTGCAGTCTAGCTCTTTCTCATATAAATATGTATCATATATTAGTTCCTTCCCTTAATGAGGTATACTTGAATTATTTTGGAGTTTATTATTATTAAAAGCGATACTTTTGTGAACATCTTTGTAAATAACTTTGTACCAAGAGTGATATTCAAAATTTTAACATTCAGAAAAATTTGAGCATTGCTGTGCAACTCATAATTAGCTAGCCATTAAAAAATGGTATTATCACAGGATATACTGACTATAAATCAGTTCTGTCTCATGACCAGAGACAAATATTTTTCTAGAATAGATACTCGGAAGCTAAGTTGCATAATCACAATATCTCTAAATTACTAATTTTGACATACTGCCAAATTGTTTTTTTAACTTCCATGTCCCTGGTAATTAGTGAGGTTAAGCATTTTTAATATGCTTAATGTGTAGTTATATTTCTTCTTTAATCTGGTAATTCCTAAGTTTCATCCATTTTGCCCTTTGTTGGTATTCTTCTATTGATGTGTAAAATCTCTTTGTATATTCTTGATATTAGTCATCTACAGATATTCCCTCTCAGATCATTATTTTTTAAAACTTTGTCATGGTGTTCTTTTGTTCTACAGAAATGGTATTATACCTTTTTGTACCTTTTATTAAAATAAAATAGTGATTTTTTTCCTGTTTAATTTGTTCATAAATGCTTTTATCATATAGCTTTTCTTCTAGTATTCACACTGAACTTTAACATGCATATATAAACTAATTTTTCTACTTTTTAAGAAATTATTCTTTCCAAACTTCTCTTAAATCTCTTTATTCTGTCAAATACTATTCCCTCTCATAATCTTTGGTCTCTGTTTTTCTCAAAACTTTTCAATTTAGTCTTATTTAATTTCTCTCCTTAACAAATTCCACTTTCTTTTTTTTCCTCAAAATTCTTAATGTATTTTTTTTATTTCCTCTGAATTTTAAAATTTTTGGCTGGGGTTAGATAATTCTGTGCTCAACTGGCCATCTTGATATAATTTCTATAAATTTTCAAAAAACATTTTTGAGTATAAAATGGCTAATTGCCCAAAATATTAACCATCCAATCTGGGAGCTATCTGAATAGAACTATGCTAAATATTAGAATTAAGAAAGATAATTTTATTAGTCCAGGTCCTCCGTGAGGCAGACATAAAAACAGAATTAAATTTGCTGCTGTTCTCAGATTAAAGTCAAACTGTCAATGTTTAAAGGCTAGATCTCTAAGCATCTATAAATAAATAATCATGTTAACATGAGTTAACGATTTTCTAAGTTACTTATGTTTTATAGCTTTATTTCTGAAGGAATGCATTTATAACTACCAAAAATGGGTTGTGTAGGAGTATGTTATGTCAATAAAAGACATTAAAAAAATTTGCAAAGATTTAGGGAAACACTTAAGACAGAAAATACAAAGAGAACAGGGAAAGGCTGGGAAAGCGTACAAAATAGGATGCAAGTTTGATTCTAATTTTTAAAAAAAAGGAAGGAAAAAAAGGTTGGATAGAAGTCTCCTCAATGGTATGTGGTCTTAAAAAAGATTTTGGAAAGACTCTGGGAGAGTCATTGAGCCAAAGGCAATCATTAGAGGATTCCTGCATCTCCCAAGAAAGGGTCTGGTCTGCCTTCATATCCTTGTAATGTTCAGGCGTTACCAGAAGTCGCCCTGCCTGGATGCCTCCGCACAAACATGGGGATGGACTTTCCAGCTGCTCAAGCCCCTAGTCAGTTAAAATCTCTGTAGTCTGATATCTGAGAGGCACATTCTTATAGCCACCGGGGTGATGTATACGTTTTTTGAACTTCATCTAGATTCAGTAAGTATGTTTTCACTTATTTAGCATGCAACCTTCAGAACGGCAGGCATCGTGCCTTTGATATGTTTTGAACAGTACCTGCAGGATTTTGGTCACTGATATTATTGTGAACATATTGACAATTGTGAATTTAGGATAACAATAATTTTATTCCTGGTATTTTATTCAATTGGCATTTTGACAGCAGAAGAGTGCCAATTTTATTTGTTATTTATAAGTGTCAGGAAAACCAAAGGACATTTTTAATTCCCTCCATTAATGTGCTGAACAGATATAATCTTTTCACCCAATTTAGTTCAATGTAAATGGATTAAATATCAATAAATAAACAAATTACAAGTGGAAACCAGCCTATTGGCCAATAAAACTCATGATTAGTAGCTTTTCTAAAATTTCTAAACACTACTTTCACAATTGACATAGACTGTTCTTGTGAATATTTTCATCAAACTTTTCTATATTCAAAATTATTTTTGCTTCATCATTTGTAGTTTTTTTCTTTCCCCAATGACCATATAACTAATTTATTTATGTACATTTAATTCATTTGATTTTGCATTCTCAGCCAAGGCTTCATTTCCTCTTATTTTATTTTTTTGTTCTTTTCAAAAACTGCAATAATTTCAGGTTTTTAGTATTATTATTTTCCGAAATAAATATGATATTCAAGGAACAGTCTGCTGAACAGTGGAGAGAAGGAGACAATTACCTCTCTTCTTGGTTCATGACATGATGCCTTTTCAACCCCAAACAGCACAGAAATTTTTTTCTGGCAGCACGGAATGAAAATCTACATTTAATTTGCCATCCACAATGACTTTTCCCTTCACCCCTGTCTCCTTTAGATGTCTAGACAATGTAGAGAAATCTAACACACTTTTTTTTATTTCTCATTGAATATAACCCACTTAACAAATGCCACTCTTCATACGGTTAGCAACATGTGTGTTGAATTTATATTTGTTTTCTTTTGCTTAACTCTTGTTTATCATTTAAAACAGCAGTAATATAGTTAGAAAAATGTTGTGGGTGAGTACATAGTAGGCTCTTGAATGCAAGTTGAATTAAAAATGTTAATGTGGATTTCCTTTCATCTTGATCTTTCATGAAAATACTAAATTACAATTTATGTGGCATAAGCTATTCTGATTACTTAAGTATATTTTGTCTTATACTATGCAGTATTTCTTAATTTTAACAGTAATGTACACTCATTAAACAAATCAGAAAATATAAAAAATATACACTGACATACACATAAAAATACAAATAACAAGATGCTAAATATATATGTGTATATACCGAATATATTTAATATGTATGCATATAACCGTAGTCATCGGTTTAAACACATATGCATATATGCCAAATATATATACAATCGACACTTGAACAACATGGCAGCTAGGGGTGCCCACCTCCCGCATGATCAAAAGTCTATGTATAACTTTTGATTTCACAAAATCTTAACTACTAATAGCCTCCTATTGACTGGAAGCCTGAGCAATAACATAAACAGTCAATCAGCACATATTTTGCATGTTATATCTATTATACATGGTATTCTTATAACAAAGTAAACTATAGAAAAGAAAATGTTACTATGGAAATTATAAGGAAGAGGAAATATACTATACTTTAAGTGGAAGTGGATCATCATAAAGATCTTCATCCTTGTCGTCTTCATGCTGAGTGGGCTGAAGAGGAGGAAGTGGAATAGTTGCTGTCTCAGGGGTGGCAGAGTCGGAAGAAAATCAAGACATAAGTGGTTCAAAAATAAGTGAAGTTCAAACCTGTGCTGTACCAGGGCCAACTATGATGGCAATCAAGCAATACATACAAGTAAGAATCTAGCATCTTTGTATATGATTGTTCTTTCACATACTTAATGCTTAAACTATTAGTTTCTCAATGTTCCTGTTATATAGAAAAGATCTAAACATTCTCTCATGAGGAAGCAAAATGACATAGTACTCGGTGTCTCCATCGTTTAACACTCCAGTGGTGATCCTGTGGTCCATTTCTCAGACTCCTCCCTCTTGAGAGTCTCTGAGAATTGACTGTCAGAGATCATTCATACTCTCCTCTGCTTTCTCCCATCACGGAGGCAGAAATGCTAATCTCTTGCAGCTAGGAATGACTTTATGATATCGTTTTGGCCAATGGTCTTAAGCAGAATTTTCTAAATGAGGCTTCTAAGAGATGGATTTCACAACTGCCACAATTTTTGACGTGAAAAAGACTCTTCACAGCAGGTGTTGGCAAGGATGTCGAGTAATGTGAACTCTAAGACACTACTTGTGGGACTTTAAATTCGTAAAGCTTCTTTGGGAAATTGGCGCCATCTACTAATGTTTAGCACATCCTATGAATTCTCCGTTCCCAATGGAAATGAATATGTGTGTTCACCAAAACAAAAACATACAAGCATATTTATAGCACAATTCATAGTCCCTTATAGGAAACAGCCCAAATATCTATCGGCAGTATAAATTATGAATAATCACAAAACAGAATCCTGTATTACAATGAGAATGAGCAAGATACAACTATGCCAATTAAAAAGATGGATATTACAAATGCAAAATTTAGTAAAATATGTCAGCCACAAAAGAATACTAAATGTATAATTCCATTTATATGAAGTTCAAAAGTAGTAAAAACTAACCTGGGGTGTTTAGAAGCCCAGATAGTGGTTATCATTGGAGTGACACGAGGACTTCTTAGTGCCGGCATCGTTTCAATTCTTAACCTGGCTGTTGGTTCCACAGGTGTATTCAAACTATGGACATTCAACTATTTGTGTACTTAGGATTGGTATGTATGTTATTTATCAAATAAGCTTACTAATAGAGAGACAGAGAGAGAGAAAGAGAGAGAGAGAGCAAACTTGGCTAGCAAAAGTCCTACCACCTTATTTCCGGCTGAAACACAGGTGTAAGTTTCGGATGTGCAACAGTCTTATTGAAACCATGAGTTTAAAACCTGTAAACTAAGATACCAGTGTGGAAAGACAGAAGGTGCCCCTGTCCCCAGTGACATCACTGATTAACTGTGCCAACCCTGGATGCTTATTTCCAGACTTCATGTTGCCTGAGACAAATGAACACTTGACATATTTTAGATGTTATTCTAACATGAACATGTTAGATTTTTTTCTTGCCTACTGTCAAATGCAATTCCTGGCGAATGCACATTTGTTAGCCATTTCCCTCCATTCTGGCAGTCCCAGCACATGTAAGTTCATTCCAAATCATTAAACGTGGCCATTTTTAGTAATCCAAGAAAACCTATTTGTTTAGGGAAATCAGTTTTCTGATAAAAAGATCATGAGTCTTTTCAGAAAGCTTACAAAAATTGAACTACATTTTGTTTCATGTCTAAGTACCATTGTGTTTAGTATTTTAGGAGCTACATGAGATTTCCGTTTCCTCCAGCAGGTATTTAAAGCCCTCAGCTTGAAAATGGCATGAATGTATCACTATGCATCTTTAATTAAACAGGAACAAGAGACAGTCTGGTTAAACATCTTCTCAAAGTTGACTTTTATCTGGTAGACCTCAAAGAGTTCTGGGAACTCCAATCAGAAATTTTTGCTCTTGTCTCCTGGGCTAGAGTGCAGTGGCATCATCATAGCTCACAGCAACCTCAAACCCCTTGGTTCAAGCAATCCTCCTGCCTCAGCCTCTTGAGTAGCTGGGATTATAGCATGCACCACCGCACCTGGCTAATTTTTCTATTTTTGGTAGAGATGAGGTCTCACTCTTGCTCTGGCTGGTCTTGTATTCATGGCCTTTGATGCTGTTTTTTCTTGCTAGTGAAAATGCTCTTTGCTCATTCACCGATTGTATTTTTTAAAATTAATTTTTCATACTTTGCCCTCTGAAACTAGATTTTGGTAATTAAATGTGGTTATATTAAGAATTAGTAGTCAGTGTATATCTCATTCACGGCCCCTAAAAGTCATAATTATCTGATGCATGATATAGAATACATTTCAGCAACTGCTGGACTGTTATAAATAAAGGGCCTGGGTTGTCACAGATTACAGTATAATTATATCTTAATTCTAGAAGCACAAGTCTATGTCTTAAATATTATTTAAGGAAAGAAGGAATGAGAAATAAGGTCACATAACAGAAAAGTAGCACGTATTTTTTAATTAATTGTTTAAAAGAAATTATTGAGGAAATTATTCAGTTGCATACACTCTGAAAATACATACAATAAAATAGATTACTATGGAAGGGAGGAGAAACATATAGCTCAATGTGGTACACTAAAATAACATTCGTTTCTTACTTTATATTCAAGTTTAATACTCAATGTGTGAAAATTAATGTAAATAAGTGATTTCTAGGAATTCTAGATGTATCAGCAATTGAAAAATCCAATGCAAAATAATGTTCTTAAATGTTACATTTTTCAGTGTTTTTTTAAACTTTCCAAACTTGATATTTAAGCAAAAATGCAGTGCCAAGTCAATGCTATTAAGTCTTGTCTTTTTCAATTTTTAAAATAATCCACGAGTAGGTAATTTGCAAAATCTTATTTTTCCCTACCCATAGGAAATGTTTCATGCATATCTTATTTCACAGGGGTAAATGAAAAACTTTAATGATACATGAAAATTATTTGAAGGCATAAACTGAAAGCATGACACGGGTAGATTCTTATCAAGACTATTAGAACACTAATAAAAATCATTGCTACAGGTCTCTCAAACAAAATTACCTTGATTCATAAATTTTTTTTCCAGAATCCCTTTTATACCGATTTTTGTTAGTAGCTTAATAGATAGAGAACATGGTTCAGGGGGGAAATGGCCACTTTGGAACTCCTACTCAGAGTAAATATTTACAAATCTGTCAACCTGACATTAATTATTATAGAGTAAATGCAAACAGGAAATCCAAAGCCTATCTTCTTGTGCACAAAAATATTTGCAATGAGACTTTCAGCAGAGAAGTTGGCTAGTATATCCAAGTAAAATGAGATGTATGCACAGTGTTTTACTGCATTATACGGTAATCCCTCCACAAAAATAAAAAGATCTGCAATAGAAGAAATCACAGTTTTTGAAAGTCTTCTTTAATTATATACCTTATGTCATTTTTATGTTTCCTATATTATAAAGCAGTCTATATATTACAAAAAATGTATACTTCATAGTTATGAGTAAATATAGTCAGTTCTACAAATTCCATTTTACAGTAGTAATAAATGCCTACATGATTTATAGAGCATATATGCAGTAAGTAAACCCCAAAGAAATCACTTAAAATCCTATATTCAAACTTGTATTTTTAAAAGACTATAGTTAACTATTAATATTCTTATCTTAATTTGATTTTTTC
Source organism: Cheirogaleus medius (assembly GCA_008086735.1). Taxonomy (NCBI): domain Eukaryota; kingdom Metazoa; phylum Chordata; class Mammalia; order Primates; family Cheirogaleidae; genus Cheirogaleus; species Cheirogaleus medius. The sequence continues at coordinate 7,383,147 of VBSM01000316.1, forward strand.
TTTATTTTTTTGCTTTAGGAAATTGAATGTGAGAGTATATGGCCTTATGAGCTTTTTCTTCTTGGCCAGAACAACCATCATATACAACACACATACAATAATCAACTCCCAGTACCATCTGTAAGAAAACTGCTTAGGGAGAGCTAAAAAGTTTTAATTTCCCAATGCCTCTATCAAACTGCAGCTGTAGGAGAAACCCCGAGCCTTTGTAAAGCTACTCAGCTTGCTTTTGTTTCCAGGCATTGGCATAACCTACTATTCAAGGGAGGTGAACATAGTATCATGAATGTGAAGTTGCCTTTTATGGCTCTCTGCTGCCTTTAAGCACAATTAAAAATCAACAAACTTCCATATATGCTAAGAGATGTAATAGATTGGCATAGCCACATGGTGCTTCATTCCAGATTTTGCATACTTATGCTAAGAATTATCAACCAAACAATATGTGGGAGTTTGCTTTGTAATTTAATTTTAAAGGATGTTTAAGAGAGGGTTGCTTCTGCGTCTCCCTTATGCCTAGCATTCGATCTGTTGCCATGTCTGGTAGATTTTACCTCTAAAATAACTTCTCCCCACTTTCAGTACTGCGATACCAGAAATTTTGAAATCACTCCCTATATTAGTTTGCTAGGACGGTTATAACAAAGTACCGTAGGCAAAGTGACTTAGATACCAATAATGTATTATCTCATATTTCTGGAGCTGGAAGTCCAAGATCAAGGTGTGGACAGATTTGGTTTCCTCTTCTTTCTTCATCTTGTAAATGGCTGCCTTCTTGCTGTGTCCTCACATGGTCTTTCCTCTCTGTGTGTGTACCCTGGGTGTACATTTTTTGTGATTCCAAATTTCCTCTAATTATAAGGACACTGGTCAAATTGTATTAGGGTCCACCCTAATGCCCTTATTTTAACTTAAGCTCCTCTTTATTGGCCCTATCTCCAAACATAGTCACATTCTAAGGTGCTATAAAAATCAGGGCTTCAGCATATGCATTTTGGGGGAACACAATTCAACCCATAACATGCCTCGATTTTCTCTTCAAACTACTTTTCCAGCCAAACCTTCCTATTTCCATCAAGTATGTTCCTGACTATATCATTCTTTTGCTGAATATCTTTCCATGAATCTACTATCTCCAAAGAAAAGTCCAAATTTATAGCCTGGCATTCATGCTCTTCATTTGCCAACTGCAACATTACTTTTACATTATGATCTGCCAGAAAACTAAAAGTATGGGTCTTGCCTCTACCCAGAAAGAAACATCCTACCTTCATGATTCTGCTTATCACTGCTCCCAACTCAAATGCTAAGCCCTAGACCAAACATTACCTAATCCTTTGTAGGAGACATCTATTGACTCATGAGCAACATCTATACCCTCTTGCTTTGCTAAAAGTCTCCTGTATCTATAATTCTACTCAAAATCCCAAGAGGGTTTGTAGACCTTCTCCACCCTCTCTCTTAATCCATGCAGTTAAGGTGAGCTGACCACAAACTTTCTGATCTCACATGTGAGCCCATGACCAGGTCTGGCCAATGACTATATTCCAACCTCCAGGCATTGCTTAAAGAACATTCCTTATCTTATTGTTTCTCGGATTTCTGCTGGAATGCCAGGGAAAGAAAAGCTTTTTTATACTTAGGGTTGTGAAATCAGCAAAAATAAAGCAAAAGTTACTAGCACTTTGTCCAAACCCAGCATGATAAATAAAAACAAACCAATCTCTGGGAGTAGCTTATTTAAATTGCAAAACATCAGTGATTCAGAGCAATTTCAAGTGCTACCAAAGGGAGTATGTTATTTATAAAGCTATGACTAACAGCATACTTCAGATCAGAACAATAGAGACAGTGGAGTTATATCATTAAGGTCTTAAGGAAAAATAACTGTCTACTTAGAATTCTATACCAAGCTAAAGCAAGAGCAAGAAATAAAATTAAGAACTTGTCATACACATAATATCCAAGATAATTCAGCACCCTTTCAGACTTAAAAGGAAGAACCATTAAAAGATGTGCTTTATCCAGAAGAAATGATTCACAAGTTAAAGGAAAGAATAGAAGGCAAAATAGTGTGGAAAAAATGAATTCAGTAAAATATGTTCATAAATCTAATGAATGTGGAATTAAAATTATATCAATAATAGGTATGATGGTGATTGCAAGATCACCTTGAATTAAAGTATGCTAATGTGTCATTTTATGCACAAAAATGATAAAGAAAATAAATAATAATTACCATATTTCTGAAAATGTGCTATTAGCATAAAATAATTCATGTGAATGTAAACTGATACAACCACTTGGGAAAATCATTTAGCAATATTTACTAACACTGAACATAGCAACATTTACTAACACTGAACATAGGCATATCCTATGATCTAGAATATTCTAGGTATACACGTGACAGGAATACATACCTTTTAAAATCAAATAAATGCATAATAATATTCATAGCAGCACTGTTTATATCCAAAAACTGGAAATAAGCCTAATATCCATCCATAGTGAAATGGATAAATAAATTCTGACATATTTATATAAGAGAATATTATACAACAATGAGAATAAATAAACTAATAATAAACCCAATAGTGTGGATGAATCTCACAGACATTATGTTAGGCAAAAAAAGTAGGACACCAAAGAGCACATGCTAAAACATTCTTTTATGTAAAGTTCAAGGTTAGGGAAGACTAATCTATGGAGTTAGAAGTTCGGGGTGGTGTTATCTTGGGGAGGCAGGTAGAAGCTGGAAGGGAGCACAAAATAGCTTCTGCGGCTCTAAGAATACTCTGTTTCTTTATCTGGGTGCTGGTAACACAGATATGTTCACTTCATGAATTTAACTGCTGTTTCACTTATTCTAGATGTATGTTATCCAAAAATGTGTTTTATGTTCAAATAGCAAAAAACATACAGAAATAATCATTAAAAATATAATACAATATGAAACTTCCAAGCCAGGTGAAGAAAAAGGGGTTTAGAAAAATTTATCAATTCAGTAGAAATCAGGTAAATAAACAAAGCAAATAAAATATTTTGTGAAAGTTAATAAGAGTTTATTCATTTATCCAGAAAATATTTACAAAGCACTTCTTAAGTTCTTGGCATGGTTCGAAACACAGGACATAGAATTGAGCAAAACAGATAACATTGCCTGCCTTAGTGGAGCTTACAGCCTTCACTAGAAGGGAGGACAAAGCAAATAAATGAGAGATATAGTAAATTAGATTAAGAAATTGCTATGAAGAAACATCAGGGGAAGTGGGTAGAAAGTGCCAGAGGAAAGGAGAATCTATAATAGTGTGGTCAGGAAAAAAAATTCACTAAGAAGATGACATTATAAAAGGTTATGAATTGGTAGATAGTGAGTTGGGCAGATCCAAAAGACAGCAGGGAGGCCTGTGTGGCTGAGCAGAGCAAGGAGGCAGGAGTATGAAGGAGAGTGAGAATGAAAATCAGGTCAGCTGGGGCCTTGTAAAGGAAATTGCTGAGATAATGCATGTGGAGAGTAAGAAAAATGAAAGATTATTCTTAAGGTTTTTAGCCTAAGGAAATGGGAAATGGAGTTACCACTAACCGAGATGGGAAATTCTGTGGGAAACACAATATATAAGTAATAACAATAAGTATAAATGGATTAAAAACATGTGTTAAAAGAAAAGGCTAGTGGATTTATTCATTTGACACATAGCACTACAATATTCTTATATGAATGTGTATATATTTTTTAATAAAATAATTTTTGTTAAAGTACTTCTTTCTTTTAAATGCCAAGTTTCTTGCAATTTTCTAGGAAGGTCTCTTGAGGTAAAGAGACATTTTATAACACTTCAATATATGTAAAAATGTAATGTATCTAATTGGGAAATAGGAAAAGTCTAAAGGAAATTTAGGAGGCAGACATCTATAACATCCACCCCTGGACAGCCTACTAGATCTTATTATATCAGAACAAGAGATAATCACAATTTCTCATAGATATAGACACTTACAATTTCCTCATGATGCATGTGTGGGCATTTGTGTATACACATTTATATGAACAGACACAGAAATACTACCAGTGGACCACAGCAAGGATAAAAGGTGCCACTTAACCCAAACCATTAACTTCCAGGGCCCTTTACCTAGGGACTCTCAGACAAAGGTGGATGAGAAATACTCTGTGTTGGTGAAAGCTCTGTTAGTTCCATTTAATAACAATACAACTTAAAAGTGGTAGTTGCATTTCATAGCAATAAAACTTAAAACTGAGAAGTTGAAGGGTGAAACTGTTTAAGTCAGGGATTGATACATGGCCTGACATAATGTCACCAGGATGCTGTCTTTTCTCTTCTCTTTATCGGTTCTACTTTCCTCCATCGTTTAGCATGCAGCTCTTCAAAAGGTCAAAGATGACAGCCAACATCTATCTTCACACTTACTTCTACTAACTTAAAAATCCAAAAAAAGAGGGAACATGCCTCCCCCACCCCAATAGTTACAAGTAGATATCTGTGGCAATGTTCATTGGTCTCAGTAAGGTCATGTTCCCATTTCTGAGCAAATAACTCCGGCCAATGAAATGAAGTAATCTGATTGGCTAGGTCTAGTCACGTGCCCCACTAGAGTTAAAGGATTGAATTGACTCCACCAAAACAACACATACTGAGAGTATGTAAGAGGTTGTTTCACAAAGAAAAGCAGGATGTTTTTATAATGAAGTAGGGGGAGGACTGACACTGGGCAGATTTAAAGAAAAGAGATGTCCACTTTATCACATCTTGATCATTTTGTCATAAGCCCAAGGTAAAAAATAAAATGGGAAGGCCGTAGACCATTCAGCTCAGCAAGATTCCACCCTATGCCTCTTCCCAGATGGCACAAGCTCTTAGCATTCTTGCATTCTGGGTCTAGCTTACCACTCTTAAATACAAGTTTCCAAACGTTGAGAATAATCAGTAACAGATGCATCAGAAATGCTAGACCGTCAGCTCCAGAGGGAATTGCTCTGACTTATCTTTCCTCAGTATATTTTCAAGGTGATTGCATAGACTTCCAAGATGATTCAGGGTAAGACATCAGTATAAGACTCTAAAATACTGTGTTAAAATTACATATATATGTGTGTCTATCCAAATGTTATAACAATATATGTAAATGGGTATATGTATGTATGTGAGCATGAAGTCTGTGACTATATAATATATATGTATATTTATATATTTTTGCTTGTGTATATATGTGTGTATACACACACACACACACCACTCTATCCCTAGCACCTAGCACAGAGTTTGAAAAACAGCAGTAACTGAATAAATATCTGATGAGTGAGCAAATAAATGAATGAGAGAAATCAAGGCCGAATATCTTTCCTTGAGTGATCTCTTCAAGTCATGTAGGTGATATAAGTACATAGGAAAACAAATTTTAAAGTTTACTTTGGAAGGTTATAGAGCTCCATATTACTAACTCAAACCCTGACTCAGCTGACAAGATATTGTAAATAAATCAACTTAAAGATATTCTCTTTTTTTTCCACTTAGGGAACACAGTGGTAAACAAAAACATTTATCAAATACAGAGTCATAAATATCTAAGTAGCTCTATTTTGCATTAATGACTCAATCCAACCTTATCATTATAATGCTTGAATAAGTTCAACAGGAACATAGAATTTATAAAAAGGCAGAAAAGAAATATCAAAACAAGGTATCATCAATATAGATGAATAGCATGTCCTTTGCTAATTATATTTCTTACCTGGGCCACATGAAAGACAATAACATACAGGAAAATACACATCTGCCAAATGTTCTGAAGTATAGTACATTGCCATCACTTCCAACAAGGAATTACAGCGGAAATCTAAATTTACTCTGCTTCCTTGTAAGATGTGAGTTACTTAATTTAATACTTGTTTTTCATGAAATCTTATTTATTATCTTTCCTTATTTCATTGTAGATTAGCTTTGATTATCCATAAATTTAAATTTAGGATTATTAAACTAGGCATAGGCATTAATGTAGTATTTAAGTAATAAAAAGAATTATCTCATTCTTTTAGTTTCTATCCCTATCGATCATTAACTCAGAGTTTATGTCCATTTGTCTCATTTATTAGTAGTACTGGCTCAATTAAACTTCTTTTCCCCATGGAGTTTTAGAAGATTATAAAATCTGAAATATCAGAATACCCTAAAATACATAAAATATTACAATTAGCTATGAACAGAATTCCAAATTTATAAAACGGCAAAAAAAAAATACATGTGTGTCTGTGTGCCTGTGTGTGAGGAGGATTGTATAATAAAAAGAAAAAGAAACTAAGTCCAGATATATTTTCTGGAAGGAAATATTAAAAAATCAATTCTAGATAATGAAATTTTATATAAAAGGAAAAATATGTATACTTTCTTCTTTTAATTTTTCCTTTGTTTTTATTTTTATAATAAATATTTACCATGGTATTAAGAGGACAATATTTCTAAAACAACATATGTAGCATCTCTGTCTAAATCCTTTTGAATCTCTCAACTTCTTTATTAAAAAATATATTTCATTAATTTTATTTTTTATGCTGTAGTTAATATGTTTCTTAGAAGTAAAATGATCGAAAGACAAAACATGGTGATAGAGCATGATGGACAAGAAGAAAAACTGAAAAACAAAACTGTGTTATAAAAACAAAAGATTCAATATTCATATCACTGGGATACTTGAAAGAAAGGAGAAAGAGATTGGGGCTGAAAAAGTCTTTAAAGAAATAACGGCTGAAAACTTCCCAAGTTAGGTGAAAGACAAACCTACAGACCCAAGAAGTTGAGTGAACACCAATCAGGATAAATCTAAAGAAATATATGCCAAGACACACTGTAATTACACTTTAAAAATTGAAGATAAAGAAATGATCTTAAAAGCAGCCAGAAATGATGAATGCATTCCCCTAAGTGACCTTTAAGGGACACTAAATTGAATAACAGAGATTTCTCTTCTGAAACCATGAAGTCCAAAAGGAAGTGGCACAATATTATGCAAGTGTTGAAAGAAAAGACCTGTCAATAATTTGTTCTATATCTGTTGAAACTACTCTTTAGTAATGAAGGGGAAATAAATCTACTATCAAATAAAAGAAAAGAGAATTTGTTGTTGACAGATCTATCTTTAAAGTCTAGTTAAAGAAAGTTTTTCGGCCGGGTGCGGTGGCTCACGCCTATAATCCTAGCACTCTGGGAGGCCGAGGCGGGCGGATCGCTCAAGGTCAGGAGTTCAAAACCAGCCTGATCAAGAGCGAGACCCCGTCTCTACTAAAAATAGAAATAAATTAATTGGCCAAGTAAAAATATATAGAAAAAAATTAGCCGGGCATGGTGGCGCATGCCTGTAGTCCCAGCTACTCCGGAGGCTGAGGCAGAAGGATCGCTTGAGCCCAGGAGTTGGAAGTTGCTGTGAGCTAGGCTGATGCCATGGCACTCACTCTAGCCTGGGCAACAGAGTGAGACTCTTGTCTCAAAAAAAAAAAAAAAAAAAAAAAAAAAAGTTTTTCAAGCAGAAAGATAATGATAAAGGAAGGAAAATTGGAGCACAAGGAAAGAAGAAGGAACAACAGAAAGAAAATTATGGGTACATGTAATAGACTATCCTTTTCCTTATGAGTTTTATAAATCATACTTGGGATGCAAGGAAACATTATAATGCCACCTGATACCCAAGAGAATGACATTTAAAAGTGGTAAATCACCTAAATGGAGCCACAACATATTAACATTATGGGACACGGTTAAAGGAGCGCTGAGAGGAAAATTTATAGCACTAAGTGCTTATATTAAAAATGAGTAAAGCTTTCAAACTAATAACCAAAGTTCCTACCTTAGGAAATTAGAAAAAGTAGATCAAAGTAAGAAGAAAGGATATAATAAAGAACATCAATAAAGCAAAAAGAAAGTTCTTTAAAAAAAACTTAATAAAATTGAGAAACCTCTAGTAAGAATTATTAAAATAAAAAGAAAGAAGGCACAAATCACCAATATCAGAAATGAAATAGGGAATATCATCACAGAGCATGCAGCCATCAAACAGATAATAATGGAATACAGCAGACAACTCTGTACCCATGATTTTAAAAACTTAGGATAAATGTGCCAATTCTTCAAAAGCTACAAACTACCAAAATTTAACCTAGATGAAACAGACAATCTGAACAACCCTTCAGATGAGTTGAATTCATGATTTTAAAAACTTCCCCAAAAAGAAATAACTATGCCCAGATTGTATCACCAGAGAATTCTACCAAATATTAAAAGAATCAACATGAATTTTACATAATTTCTTCTCTAAAATAGAAGAGGAGAGATCACTTAACAACTCATTGTATGAAACCAGCATTGCCCTTATACCAAACCAGACAAAGACATACCATCCCGCCAAAAAAGCACCAAAAAATCCACAACACCTCCAAAAAAAAAAAAAAAAGTACAGACCAATATCCATTGAACCTAGGCTCCAAAAATATATTAGAAAACCAAATCCCATAATATATAAACAGAATTATGCAACATGACCAAATGAGATTTATTCCAGGTAGAAAAAGCTGTTTAATATTAAAAAAAAACTTAGTGAAATTCACCATATCAACAAGCTGAAGAAGAAAGCATTATATTTTCATATCAATTGACTTAAAATAAGTACTTGGCAAAATTCAATACCCATTCATGCCAAAAACTCTCAGAAAAATAGCACTAGAGGGGAACTTCCTCAACTTGATAAATGGCATCTACAAAAACCATGCAGTTAACATTATGCTTAACTGTGAAAGACTGAGTGCTTCCCCTCTAAGACTGAGTGCAAGGGAAAGACACTAGTATTTAACATAGTAATGGAAGTTCTGGTCAGTGCAGTAAGGTACCCCCATAATGTCCTGAATTTAAAAAGAAAAAGAAAAAAAGAAAAAGAAATGGAAGCACATCAACTGTAAAGGAAAAAATAAACTTATCTCTATTTGCAAAAGACAAAAAATCCTAACTAATCTACAAAAAACAACAACAAAAAACAAAAACAAAGCAACAATAACAAAAACTGTCATAGAACTAATAAGTGAGTTCAGCCAAGTCAGAGGATACAAGAGCAGTGCACAAAAATCAATCTAATTTCCAGACACTAACAATGACATGCAGAAAATAAAATTAAAAACACAACACAATTTACTTCCAAAAAAAAGGAAATATTTAGATTCTTAGAAAACATATACTGGATCTGTATGCTGAAATTTTTAAAAATGCTAATAAAAAAATTGAAGAAGACCTACATAAATGAAGAGACATACTGTGTTAATGGGTTGGTAGACGTAATGTAGTAAAGATGTCAAATTTTCCAAGATCAATCTATTGATTTACTTCAATTTCTATTAAAATCCTAGCAAGGTGTTTTATACGCATAGACAAGCTTATTCCAAATTCATATGGTAAGTCATGGGCTCTAGGAGAGCTAAAACCATCTAGACAAAGAAGAATAGTGTGAGAGGAATTATTCTTACATATTAAGGCTTACTATAGAGCCACATAATCAAAATCATGTAATATTAGTGAAAAGATAGATACAAAGGTCAATGGAACAGAACAAAAGGCCAGAAATCGACCCTAGCAAAAAGCTTGGCTAACCTTTAACAAAGTGCAAACACAATTCGATGGAGGAGGGCTAGCCATTTCAAAAAATAGTGGCAGCAGAGCAAAAGGAAAACTTCAGACAAAAAAATTATAATAATAACTAACTTTGATCTAAACCTTACAATTTATGCAAAAATGAACTAACAATGTATCATAGAGTTAAATGTAAAACAAACTTTTAGAATTAAAAACATAGAAGAAATCTTTGGGATGTAGGCTAGGCGAAGAGCCAAGAGTCCTTAGACTTGAAATGAAAAGCATGACCCTTACAAAGAAAACTTGAGAAATTTGACCTCATCAAAATTAAAACACTTGCTTTGTGGAAGTCCATTTGAGGAGAATGAAAAGACAAGCTATAAGATAGGAATAAATTTGTAAACTGCGTATCTGACCAAGGACTAACACCGAGAATATATAAAGAATTCTCAAAACTTAACAGAGCAAAAAAAAAAAATCCAATTACAAAATGGACAAAAGACATTACAGACCAAAGAGGATATACAGAGTTAGTAAAAGGCAGATCCAACCACATCTGAGTGTCCTAATCAAAAGAAAGTGCGTTGGTACCTCTTCCAGCTTGGAGGATAAACCCTCACTTCCAAATCCTGAGTCACTGTCTTAGAGAGAGGCATCTTCAAATCTACGTTGGGTTCTGTAGCAGTCAGGAGCAATACCATCCTTCAAAGCCAGACAGGAATAGTCCTTACCTTGGAGCCTATGTTTTATAGGATCCTTTTCTGTTTCTCCTCTAGCCATATCTTTCCCTACAGGGTAAAGAGTCCAGGGGATTAAAGAGATATGCCTATCTGTAGACTGCATGCCCCCTTTTTAAAGTATGCTCTTGGTACTTGGGCCCGTTGGAACAATTCCAAGGTGTATGTAGGCTTCTTCCCTGCTGTATCCTGAAGGCAGACTGCACAGACACCATGCACCTGGGTTCCCAGAATGGCCAAGGATGCTATTCCCAAAGCTGTGGACAGAGCCTCACTGTGTATGCATCAGAATCTCATGTCTGCATGCAACACCTCTCATAGTGCTGGACAGAGCCTGAGATAGAAAGAGAAGGGAGACAGGCTGCACGCCACATTTAGGTTCTCTCTGTACCACCATGTTTCAGCAAAGGACTTCAGGGAGTTTTCAAATAATCCACGGAGCATTTAAAATTTGAAACAGCCAAGGAAACTATCAGTAGAGCAAATAGACATCCCACAGAGTGGGAGAAAATATTTGCTCTCTTCACCACTGATAAAGACCTAATAACAAGAATCTATCTAGAACTTAAAAGAATTAACAAGAAAAAAATCAAACAATCCCATCAAGAAATGGGCAATGGAAATGAACAGAAACTTCTCCAAAGAAGACAGAATAACAGCAAGCAAACATATAAAAAAATGCTCATCATCTCTAATCATCAGAGAAATCCAAATCAAAACCACAATGAGATACCACCTAACCCCAGTGAGAATGGCCTATATCAAGAAATCCCAAAACAACAAATGCTGGCGAGGATGTGGAGAGACAGGAACTCTCTTACACTGCTGGTGGGACTGCAAATTAGTGCAAACTTTGTGGAAAAGAATTTGGAGATACCTCAAGCAACTAGAAATAGAAATACCATTCAACCCAGCAACAGCATTGTTGGGTATCTACCCAAAAGAGCATAAGTCATTCTATTATAAAGACAT
>VBSM01000316.1:7394584-7405465 GCA_008086735.1 Cheirogaleus medius
AAGTGTAGAGTTACATAATGTGTGCCGTGCGCGCCACCTGGGGATTGGACTCACCTGAAGCTCTGGCATGTGGGGGGAGGGAGGGGTGGTAGGGGCAATATATGTAACCCTAACATTATTTGTACCCCCATTATATGATGAAATAAAAAAAAATTTGAAACTGGAATTCCTGGTGATTATGAAGGAATATTTATCCAGCTAAAAGGTAGAACATTACATTGAGATTTTATTATCTTTATTTTATAACTTTTAAATATTCAGAACTATGGAAAGTAGTCCTCTTGGTATACAGTGTAAAGGACTCTTTCCCTGAACCCCTTAAATATGAGTGACAATGCTAAGCAATAGACATCTGCTATATTCCCTTGACACAGGGACAAGAGGATCAATTTGCAATACTATAACTATGATAACCCTTCCATCAAATCCTCTTAAGGTTCCAGTCTGTAATTCTAGATTTGGAGATTCTAGACAGGAAAGAAGAATGTGGTCTTCTGAGTTCAATAGTCTACACATCCAGTTGCAATAAAAACCATGATGATAACCATGTACCAGGGATTATATTAAGTGCTTTTCATGAATTACATTATGCCATCCTCACAACAACTATGTAAGTGAGGTGCAATTAGCCTCATCGTGCAGATGAGGAGGCCAAGACTCAGAGGTATGCTCCAGATCCTATAGCTAGAAAGAGACAAGAGTACAGTCTGTCTTATTCCAAGGTTAGTGCTCAAAACTACCATTCTTCATGCTGGTAGATCTACTCTGGAGATCTTTAGGTGTCACATTCCCCTGACTGCTAGAACAGAGGACAAATTTCTTTGAAAAGGTCGCAGCACTCTAGGAAGACATCTGCACCAGGCTCGATGCCAAAAATCTATTCCAACTCTATGAGTTTATCAACTTAGCCTATTAGCCACTACTGAATTTTTATGTTATTATTTAATAAAAAAGTTATTTCTAAGATATTTTCAGTTTCTGGCATCAAATCCAAGATAAAAGAGTCAGTGAATCAAGGCTTTAGAATATCAGGAGAAAGATATGAACCAAAAATTATATTTATTGATATTAAAGGGAAAAAATCTTGAAGGAAAACATAAGGAAACTCCATGGGGACTATGAGTCTACAACCTAGTCTGACGGTTTTATGTTGCACCATAATTTAACATAATGGAGAAATGCAGGCTCCAAAGTATTCATATTAAAGTATTCATGAATAAAATCATCTTCATTTCAGCTGGTCACATATACTATTCAAATTATTTTACGGCCATCCAATGGTAAGAGTGGCAAGGATTGGATGATATTAAGTTGATTTAAAAGCAACTGCTTAAATTGCTTGAGCTTTAAATAATTCTTATTTTGTGAGAACTGGAAACCACTGATGAGTAAATCAAGGAAGAAAGACATTTACAAAGGCAAGAAACTTTACTCAGAAATGATCATCTTCTAGTTAACACTTCACGTAACAATTTCAGCTTCTCAGAGAGTTGGCTGAGTGGTTTAGTGCAATATTTTCTTAATTTTAGACAGAAAATGATATATTTAGCACTAAAATGTTAGCGCTGTCTAAATGTCCCAGCATCTCCAGCTTGGAAGCACATGCCTACTAATCTTCCAAGAAAAATGCTTGTATTAATTTACCATTGAACAAATGACACAGTCCTGTGAAAGAAAGCCAAAACCTTTCTTTTCTAGCTTTGCTTTTCAGATAGAATAATATTGTGCCGTATCATCTAGTCTTATTACTCACATAACATTTTTTTCCAGGATTTAAATGCAAAAATAAATGATAAGTTTCCTTCCGAGCTGACATCCTCACCACAGAAGATAAACCTCTAATACACTGTAAAATCACAAACTGCCCAATATAATAAAGTTCTTTTTCAGGTAATATTATCTTTCACCTACTTATTTCTTCCATCTTTCATTCATGGAATTTTACATTATTTTCACATTTTATACAATAAGCCAGTCACACTTCATAACTAAACAATCTTTGCCCTTGACAAATCCATTAAGCAAAAAAAAAAAAAAAAAAGTAAGACCCTGGCTTTAAGGTGGCTGTTATTTGTTCTCTTCTATATAATGCATATGTGAGTTTCAGCCACAAACAGGTTTACTTGACTTTAAATCTGTTGTCCATTTTATTTTACATTCTATTGCTTTTAGATAGAAAGTATGTAAAAGAAACTTACAAGCTTAAATATATATATACATAAATTCTTTTCAGTTTGCCAAACTATCCTGTGAAAATTTTTTTCTCTCAAAATCCCAAAGTAAATTTTTAAATTATCATTTGCCCTCAATAATTCTCTCATCTGTCTCCCAAAACCCCTTCTATTTAAATCATTTAACACATACCTCTAACATTAATATATGCATGCTACCAAACATAAATACATACATGTCTAAACATATACATATACTATACATACACATGCAATTTATAACAGGCAACCCTGCCTTCTCATTTCCAAAAGCAACTCATTCCAAGTGTGTTTTCAGTTTACATCAACAAAGGTTTTTTTTTTTTTTCAACTAAAGCCAAACAAAGCACAAGACAATAAATTTAGAGTCTCCTGCTTATACTCCAAAAAATTACCCCGTGAAAGATGGCAATGAGGTTTTTACTCCTCTAGAGAAAGAAACCAATCTCCAAAATAATGTCCTAGGAAATAGCTTTTCCATGAGATTTTCTTCTTTATTTTTATAAAGAAAAAAAAATACAAATAGAAAAGGCATGAGCAAATCAAATGGTAAGAAGCTTCCACATTAGCCACACTTTCTTTTCCTGCTTAGAAAGGTTTTATTTTATGCTGTGAATACTGCAGAATATTAAGAAAGGCATTTATTCACTCTCATATTTTACTACATTTCTTTCCCACAGCTAAGATTATTTTTAGTGAACATAAAAAGGGGGGAAAAACCCTTGAAATCAAAATAACTGAATTTCTATGTTTAAGATTAATTCAAAGCCCCAACGACTTCCTCTAAGATTAATTTACGTTAGGAAAAGCTAATCAATTAATCTCAACTGTAAATGTAAACATCTGTCACAGACAACATGTTCCTTATTTGTGATTAAGTAATATGATGCAGATATTGCAACAAATGTAGCTACATTTAAATCTCGGTCTAAAATCAGGAGAGAAAGACCGATGATCTTTCGTTTCCATAAAATCCAGAAAATATTCAACTCTTTTTCTAATTGTCCACTAGTTTGGAAACTTGTTTTTAATAGTTCTAAGATTATCAGATTCTGGGTTTAAAGGCAAACAATTTGAAATCAAGACCAAGTAGTTGACTGGGTAAGAAAAAGTAAATTACGTAGTACTCTAGACCTGCCTCTTCTTTTATAAAATGGGCATCACAGGGTTTTGTGACGACTAAATGTTACTACACGTGTAAAGTACTTGGCACAACCCATTCCTGGTTCGTAGCACATGTCAATAAATGTCACTTGAGCTACTGTTGCTGCTGAGGCCCTGGAACTTCTTTCTGTCAGATACTCAAAGACTCCACTGGATGTAGCCTGGAAGATGTACTTCTGGATAGGCCAAACCAGAACACTAATTGCAAAGAAAAAAGAAACGTGCTATTCTTCCACTATGTTCAATATATGACCCTTCGTGGCCTTCACAACAGCTATGCAAAATACGCACTAATGCAACCTTATTTCAGACAAGGAAATAGAGGTGAAAATGGTAACACAGCTCAGGAAAGTGCAGAGCTTGGACCCCATCTCCAAATCTCATGGACTTTCCACAAAGCTAGCAGCACACACATTAAATTGGGGGGAAGGAAGGAAGAGCAATTGAACTGTCCTTTTCACCTGATTTATAGACGTGGAATAGTAAAATTGCTTTTCCATGGTTTGTCTTCATAAATTTTGTGATGTAACTGGCCCTTGACAAGTCCCTAGGACAAACTCACAGGTACCTGAGTATCCTGAGGGATCTCTCAGATTCTTGTTAATTGCAACACTCCTTGGGAAAATTTTATTACAAAAAGAGTTAGTTAACTGATATCTGAATGTGAGTGGCTGGCAGTATGAGAGGCAGAATTGGGAAGTAGGGGATTGGGGATGGACAATCAGAAATGAAAGAGAAGTCCAAGATGGAGACAAAAAAAAAAAAAAACACAAAACCTCAAATGAGAAGATAATTCCCATGCACAGTCAGGCCTCCATATCCATGGATTCTGTATCAGAGGATTCAATCAACCAAGGATCAGTGATACTTGGAAAACAAAACCAACACAACAATAAAAATAACACAAATAAAGAAGTACAGTATAACAACTATTTACATAGTATTGACATTGTGTTAGGTATTATGAGTAATCTAGAGATCATTTAAAGGATATAGAAGGATGTGCATAGTTTATATGCAGATACCAAGGCCATTTTATATCAGGAACTTGGACATCTGAGGATTTTGGTATCTACAGAGGTCCTGGAACCAGTCACCAAGGGATGACTATATCGAATACTTACTAGACAGAGATGAAACATTACCTACTTTATAATTCATCTTTAACTTGGCCATAGTAGCCCAACTATTAGCTATTGCTTATTATTGCTAACATCATTTTCTGAAATTATACTACTTAAGAGGATAGGAATTCTGCCTTCTGGTTATAGTTCCGCCACTTAGTACTTATGGGGTGTAGGGCAAATTACTACATAGCTCTACCCTCGTTTCCTTGCTTGTAATAATTGCCTTTCTTCCTCACATTGTTGTTATGGAAGAAAGTGAACTAGTAAGTTAAAGCACATGGGAAAATAAAAATAGTGCTAAGAGAGATGCAAATTATTGTTATGCAACAATTGCTGAAACAAATACTTAGCAAGCAAACCCTTCCTGCACGGTGGTATTGTTTTTACTATAGAGTAACTAGGGTAAACCAAATGTTAATCTTGGCAGGAATAGCATGTAACAAAGTCATTACTGTTATTATTACTACCATTTATTCTGGATTCTTATATAGAATCAAAATATAGTGCTACCAAGATGGTATTCTAAGACTATTTTTACCAAAGTCCCAAATTAGTCAGCTGCTGAGCTTGTGAAGTTTTGTGGGCCCCTAGTTTCTGCTTCATATCATGCTGTTATGTGTGGATAAAGACTCACGTTCCTCTCACTTTGGCTCTAAATTGATCCGAACTTGAATCCAAAACTCTGGCTTATGGAAACCTTGAAGAGATCTCATTGGAAAGTGTAGTCTTTGCACACCCTTTCATATTCACAAAGGTTTTGTATCATTACTACTGAGTTCTAGCCTAAAAGAATAATTGGGAAGGAGATCTATTTCTACAATCCCAAGGAAAAGTATAATTAACTGCTGCCAAACTGTGGCTGCTGTTGTAGTCTGCAGGGCAGACTCCAGTGAATCGCTTGGCCCACACCGGAATATCTCATTTATCAAGGAAGTGAATTCTTCTTCAAAGTATCTTAATCATGAAATTACAAAGCAACTCCTGCCCAAGTCTTCCCTGTAAGCTCCCATCAGCCTATCACTTCTCCTATCAGTTATATTGCTAAGCTATGCAACAAGCCTTCATTGTCCAAATCCCTTCCCTTCCAAAGCAAACATAAAAATAAAATTGTTCTAAAACTTGAACCTATTCACTTTTATTTCCTTCTGATAATTTCTTTTATTTGTATTGCCATTGTCTTTGGCAATCACTGCATTTCTTTTTATCTGTCACCTTTCGTGGACTCTGCTTGCTTACTTCCATGAACAACATTAGAGGGGAAGAAAAGTAAAGCTGAATTTCGTGGTGGGTCAATGAGGATTTGAATATTTTATTTACTACCATAATCACAAAGCAGAATCGCTTCCTTCAAATAACACTCATAAATTATCAGCTATTATGCCTCAGTGTATTGGTGCAAAGGTTGATGCTAAATAAAGTTTTAGAGGGGCATGAGAACTTGTAATTTATATGTCACGTGTGGTCACGACAAAACTACTTGCCACTCACTTGAGTAGTTACAGAGGGATGGAGAAAAGGAGTGCTAATGTACCCACAGGGACACCCAAACATCACCTTGCAAATGTGAAGCATCCAGAAAAGTAGCTTGTGAGTTCTGAGCCCATCTCACTTCTTCAACCAGCTACTCAATTTTCAATTTTCAGCTCCAGAGGATCCAGTTATTTCCCTTTAGGAAACAGAATAAAAAGGAAACCAGACAATGAAGCATACACATTTTTAGGCACAGGAGATTATATCGGTGCCCCTAAAGGTAAATCAGTAATATAAACCCTGCAAACACATGCACAACCTTTCATTTTGTCTACAAGCAATTGCATATTTATTCCTTTCCAGAAAAGCAAGGTGAAATTAACTCATGGAATATGGACAGGGGATTATTTAAATCTGTCTTCACTAAACCCATCGTTCAGTGTTTATGAACACTATTAAGCCAAGGACTCATTATTCATCCTGCAGGTAAGCTGACCCTTAGGTGTGCAACTCTTTCAAAATAAGAATAACATCTCTGCATTGTAAGCGGAGAAAAAAATTAATACATACAGTCATTGATGCTAGCTCTAGCATTAAGTTTTTCAGTGAAAAGTTAACCAAAGTCAAGAGTAAAAAGACATGCCACGGAGTGGGAGAATATATTTGCAACTCATAAACAAAGAAGTCTCATCCAAAATATAAAAGAAAATCCTCTATATAAATAAGAAAACTGCAGAGAGCCTGATTAAAAAAAAATGACAAAAGTATTGAATAGGCACTTCATAAAAGAGAAAGCCAAATGGCCAATAAACAAATTAAATTAAAAACTGCTCATCTTGTTAGCAAATTATAAAACAAGTTTTAAAATTACAATGTGATAGCCAATATACACCCATCTAACTGGCAAAAATTAAAGTGTCTGACAATGCCACGTGTTTGTGAGCACGTGGAACAACCGAGAACTCTCATATGTTGTTGGTGAGGATGTAAATTGCACTTGGAAAAATAATTTAACATGACCCATTAAAGTTGATGATAAGCAAACCCTAAGGCAGTACTAGATATACACCCTAGAGAAATCCCTGCACATTCGTAGCAGGGTAAAGGGACAAGAAGGTCAGTAGCAGTATTGTGCACGAAGCCACCAGACAAGGATAACCCAAATGTCCATCACAATAGAGGAAACATATAAATTGTGGTGTGTTCATATAATGGATCACTGTATAGCAATGAAAAGAAATGAGCTGCAGCTACAGAAAACTATATGAATGAGTCCAGAGGTAATATTGAAAATATTTAATCATTGGCCCTGAACAAACGGAGAACATGCCAGATTTTGACAACTCACATAGGCCTGCTAAAAGAATATCAACAAACACTGGATAATCTCTGAAATATCATGTTGCTTAAAGGGAAAAAAAAGGCATATAAATACTTATATGTTATCTTTCTATTTAAGAAAGTTCAAGAACAAACAAAATCAAAGCTTATTTGTTTAGGAAAGTATAATGACTAGTAAAATTAAAAGTAACAGCAAAAAGATAATTTCCATAAAAGTCATAATGGTTACTTAGAATGAAAGTGTGGGTTATTAACAGGAGGAGGTAAGATGTAAATGCCATATGATAAACGTGGTACAAGGGCTACTAAGGGGCTAGTAATCTATTTCTTTACTTGGGAAGTGTTGCTATCATCATTCACCATATAGCTATTTTCATACCTATCTGTGTATATTTTAAGTAATTTTCTATGTATAGAAAATATTTTACAATAAAAACAAATAAACTAAACAAAAGAACAAAACCAATGTCATGCACCCATATGTGGATATTTTCTTCCAGCATTGGGCAGTGATGCTTATTGAACCTACTATTGTCTTAGGCTATCATTTGTTTTTCCAAGATTTCTAAATCTGCTGCCCAATTATTACAATTGTGATTGCCTTCATGCCATTTAAGCACCACAACTACTTCAGAACTCAATACTGATTCTTTCATCTGAACCTCTTCCCAATCCACTCGGGGGAATCTGAGCTACCAGTACTGGTGCAGAGAAAGCTAAAAATCAACACAAAGAAGAAGAAGAAAAAAAAAAAGGTTTCAGGACTTCAGTGAAAAAACTGAAAAAGTTGCTAAAGAGAGAGACAGCATAAGAAAGTGTATAATAGAACTTAAAGAAATCAGTCATTTAGGGAATCACAAAAATAAAGCAGAAAGCTTCAACAACAGGCTTGACCTAGCAGAAGAAAAAACCTCAGGGCTGGAAGACAAGGCTTTCAAACTAAACCAGTCAGACAACAATGCAGAAAAAAGAATAAAGAAGAAGAAACAATCACTCAGAAAAATATGGGACTATATGAAATGAGCCATATACAAATTATGGGTATCCCAGAGGGAGAAGAAACTCTCCCTCTCTCTTCTGTCTTTTGAAGGCTGTTGTGTGAGGATGTTCTGCTTGGAACTGCTGCAGCCATCTTGATGCTATGGAATGCACAAGTCTATGAAAAAAAGACAACACATTAAGTATGGCACAAAGAAAAGATGGAAAACAATCTGAACCGTTGCTCTCACTTGTGATCTGCTGCATTTTCTAACTTTTACTGTGCATAAAGTGGAATCAAATTTTTCATTTCTTGTAGCCAAATGCATCATATGGGACACATCATGTACATTTCTTTGTAATAAATTAAACGTTGAGTAACTTGATGACATAGACTCCATCCTACTAATCTTTGTAACTATAATGTGTAGTACAATGCCAGACATAGAGTGGGTTCTCATATATTGCTCATAGAATGGATGAATAAATGACTTCCAAAATAGTGGAAGAAAGAATAAACAATCATGCAAACACTGTCACTTTTTAACCAATATTAGGCAAATAGTTAACAATCAGAATTTTCACTGTGGAAGACATGCAAGAGGCAGAAATTCTAAGAACATTTGTTCCATAGGTTTATCAATAACCTTTTTCAGGTGCAGAGTAATTGAGGTATATTGAATTCATCTAGAAGTCACTGAAAGCCTTTGTCTTTAAGACAGGATACCATTCATTTAAGCAGCAATTTCAGTTGTGCTATCTTTTTCAAATGCCTGTTACTATGGGTCATCTGGTAGAACAAGGGCATCACTTTGTTCTCCAGACTTTCACTTTTAGGGAGAAGCTCCTGAGATGAGAATCACATCTAGAGCAGAGACTAAGATAAAAATAAGTGAGTACACAGATGGCTCTTTTTTCAAAAGCTCACAAATGATTGATAAGTAAATGGAATTATTTGGAAGTTTCATCCTTAAGTTGAAAAGAGAATTTAAAACAAAAGGGGATTCAATTTTCCACATGGTCAGGGGGCACGGTCTGCACTTACAGTGACCTCCCCCCATATCCTTCTTTCTTCCTGTGCCACAGAGCACAGAGTAATGGGGACTGACTTTTTCCCTTTCAACTTTTATTCCTTAGAGCTGTGAAACCAATTTTGTCAATCTTCTTGAATAGACCATCCATTATAATTCATTTAAAAATATATATATAAATAAAATGTGTCTACTTGCCAGAACAATTTAAATTTAGTTTGTTACAGTTTTTTTTAATGAAAGAAAATTGTCTCCCACAGAAGTATATGTTGCATGCATTTGATCTCTCATGTTGTGCTAATTTCCTAACCCATCATTTATATGTTTCATCCAAGTTTATCTTCTTTGGTTATTTTAAGCTGTGTTGTTAATCAAAAATGTACATGCACTTCCTTGCATTGACTCATTCACAGATTTAATCCTACAATAACTTCAAGAGTGCGTATTACTATAAGAATCATAAACTAACATTTGCTATCTTAAACCTAGAAATGTAGTTAGGTAGGTAGGTAGGTGGATAGATAGATAGATAGATAGATAGATAGATAGATAGATGTTAGATACAATAGATAAATAGGTAAAAGCATGTATTGTAAGAATATGAATATCTAGAAAAACCTGAATAGTCTGTCTCAGAAAAGACAAGAAGCAAGGCAACTCCAGTATCTAGATAAGCACAATTAATGGTCAGTGATTTCAGGACGTAATCCAAGAAATAAATAAATTTCAAATATGTTTGTGGTCAAGTCATCTCATTCAGAATTAAAAATCCAGGAGAGACAGTCTGGCCTTTGACTAGGAAGAACCTAGTCTGTTTTAATCTATTCCCTTCAAAGGCAGCCTGAAATATAAAAAAGGGTAGTTTCCCAAAGAAAAACCTGTGGAGCTATTACTAAAAAAAAAAAAAAAAAAACTATAAAAGGAAGAGAGGTGGTTGACCACACCCAATGATAGTGAGCTTTTCAATCTCATCACCAGACCTCCTAGATTTGAACCTCATAGCCTTGCTCATAACCTCCTCTTGCCTTCATTCATTGATACCGACTTACTACTTTCTGACTTCTGAGTTTTGCATCCTATAGGATAATGCTCACACTCTCTCTGATGTTTTGTATTCACTACTCGGGGTGACTATTGTGCCAGGTTTGGCCCAACAGGCCCAACAATAGGAGTTCTCTATTCTTGTGCATTGGAGCATGGATTTCCCCAGCTCAATTCTAAAAAGCCCATGGAAAAGGCTATTTATATACCCATCCTTTCATCAAATGTGATGGGTGCTTGGTTAGGTGTGTTGGTGGACAGAGAGGGGGCCCAAAGGTGAGCCAAGCAAGAGAGACAACATTTCAGCTTTCGTGGAGATCAAACTTGAGAGGTGGAGACAGACATTCAATAATGACTCATGCAAGTGAATGAAAATCGTAACGGTTAGTAGTGTCACAATGTAGAGATACACAGAACTGCGAGAGGGAGGGTTTGGTCACTTCTGCAAGGCCAGGGAAGACTCTCTTGAAGAAAGGACAATTACACTGGAATCCAACCCTCCCCCCTCCAAAAAAAAAA
>VBSM01000316.1:7405565-7447232 GCA_008086735.1 Cheirogaleus medius
AAAAAAAAAAATCCTGCATCCACACAGTGGAAAATCTGTTGGAGAAAGGCCAAAATGGGTGCGGGTGTTCGAAATAGGAAGCTGTGGCAAGAGTACGGGGAGTGATAATGATTGTTTGGATAAGAGATATGGAAAAAGTATAGACCAGAAAAAAATTGCTACTTAAAATTGTCAAGATTTTTGTGTATGTTGCATATGACAAAGAGAGAGGAAAGTGAGGGAGAGGGAGATGTTAACATGTTTTTCCTTGTTTATGAAGTTTATAGGAGAGTAAATGGTGGCGCTATTCACTGAGAGAGGAAGCACTCTGGGATTTGACGGCTTTAAGACATGTTAATTTTGAGATTCCTTTGAGACACACAAGTGAAGATATCACATGGGCAATTGCATATCTGGCTCTGTAGCTCAGAAGAGAGATCTGAAGAGGAGATATAAATGTGTGAGTTGTCTGAAGACTGAGATGCAAATTTGACATATTGCAATCAATGTCCACATGTCAATCCCATTTGAAGAGGTCTAAAAATCAAAAAAGTCTTCTGACAATGGCACTTATAAAAGAGGCAGGACAGTGTAATAAAAAATGGCTGCATTTTGTGTTAGAAGACATGGGTTCAAGTCTCAATAATGTCTCTTAAATAATTTTCTAATTTTCAGCAAATTACTTTCTCATGCAGAAATTTTGTTTTCTCCTCTGTCATACAGTAATAATGATGTCTCTTTCTGATTGCTGTTGTAAGAAATAGTGTGATGATATTCATGAGAGTATATGAAAGTGCTTTGTGAACTGCTACAAACACCTGTCTTATTTTATTCCCAAACTCCCACAACTGTGCATGTGTGTGTAGTAGACTCTATGCTTAACAAATACCATGAAACCAGCACTGGCTTTTGAGGAGGCTCAAACCAAGGAGACATGTTAGATGATTATTGGTTTGATGGTCATTTGAGAGCTATGAAAAAAGAGAGAGAGAGAGAGAGAAATCCAACCTCAGTTCCCTTTTATCAGCTGGACTTCTATGTTATAACTCCATGCTTTCTAACTAATTATTATGAAAGATACAGAAAACACTGCCAGCATGAGAATTCAGTGGTTATAACAAAATGTTTTCCATTTAGTTTCGTATCTTGTCTTAAAAGGCCAAGCATTAAAATGGGGGTATACATGCTTTTTTCTTTTTTAAGACAAACTTCTGTGTTATTTTCTCTAGATATAATAGATAGCATGTCTCCAAGTGCAAGAGGAGAGATACTCTCCCTGGAGGAAGTGGACATAGCCCTAACAAGTCTATGAAACAGTTATAAATTAAAACCATAGTAAACACTTTCAGGGCACACTCTGTCTATGTCCTAGAAAAATTTCTGAGAGCCTCCTCTATGATTTGGGGAAAAAATGTCACTTAACCTTGATAGATTAGTTACAACACACCTAAGAAATTACTAGTCATAAGTCACATTACAGCAGTGAAATGGATATCTTAGTTCAGAAAACATCTTAATAAACAGTAATAAAGAAAATTTCTGCACAAATACCCCTTGTGTATCACAGTATTCTTTTTTCAACTCCACAATCAGCCCTACAAATTAAATTTGGATTTCTCCATAATGTAGTTAACATTATTTTCTCTTTCCCCATGAACATAGCAACAAAAACATCAAAATATGGGAAGAATTAATATTTTTATTTTAAAGTATTATTAAGTTTAATGAGTATCAAAATATATATACTTTATTAAAATTCATAATCTAATGAGGATTAATTAGTATACTCTCCAAAAGACTCAATTTAAGGTAACATCTAATTAGGAGACATGTATTGCTGGAATTTTTTAAAAATTAAGACTGAAATATTGATAATTTTTATTGATTTTAGCTGGTTAAAAATAAAGCTTACCTTGGCAAATTGATTAAAGTTAAAATGACCAGTAATGAGGCATGTCAACTTCTTGTCCCTTCTAATATGGTATACCTGAAAGGACACAATTTTCACTTCTGTGCTGTTCTGCCCAGTAATACCTCAACCAAATCGAAACGATCCTCAGACAAGGCCAAATAGAGGGAAATTATACAAAATAACTGGCCAGTGCTCTTAAAAGACAAAATAACACAAAGACAGATTGAGAAACTGTTCCTTATTAGAGACCTAAGGAAACATGAAACCTATAGCATTAATAGCAATATACCATCCTTTATTGGATACTGAACCAGAAAGAACATATTTGTGGGACAATTGGAGAAATTTGAATCAAATGTAAATATTAGTTAATATTACTGGATCAATATTAATTTGTTGATTTTGATTAATTGTACCATGTTTATACACAC
Organism: Cheirogaleus medius; assembly: GCA_008086735.1. NCBI lineage: Eukaryota > Metazoa > Chordata > Mammalia > Primates > Cheirogaleidae > Cheirogaleus > Cheirogaleus medius. Next base: position 7,407,888 of record VBSM01000316.1, read on the forward strand.
ACACACACACATATTTTTTGTACCATGTCTAAATAAGACAACATTTGGGGAAGTTGAGTGAAGTATATATGGGAAATCTATGTATTATGTTTGCAACTTCTTTGTTTGACTTTTGCAAATCTAAACTTATTTCAAGTTTAAATTTTTTTTAAATGTTATGCTTTTTGTAAAAAGCACAGCTTAGATTTTATATACCTATGGTGTAGTTTATCAAAGGATATTAACTATTTTAGAAGTTGCTTTGCTTCATTCAATCACATCAGTAATATATTGCCTGGAATAGTATTATATGCTTTATATGTTATAGGATGCTATTTTTATTAATAATTAATTTTTCTAATAGATTTTTGTATTTTCACATAAAAATTCCTAACAAATGTTGAAAAGATGGCATTGTACTTTGTAGTAGTCATTACCATATAATAATAGTGCAGATTGAATAATAAAGTTCTCTTTTCTTAATAATTGAAATAGCTTTATTTTTATTAAAGAAGATGTTTTAAAATAATCACAAAATATTCATGATCCATGCAACCTGAGAAATATAGTTATTGTGAAAAAGCACAAGAAGTTAGGTGACTTGGCCTGTATCATCATCAAGTTGGTAAAAAAATATAGCAGAGCTTTGAGTCAAATTCGTGACTATAAAATACAAATTTATCACGCTTTCTAACGTGCCACTGAGGCTACTTTAAAATACTTTAACAAAGACTTCCCACTTGACCTTAAGAAATTTAGCAAAAGTCAATCCTAGGGCTTAATTAATCCTACTCTAGCACCAATTCACATTCCATCTTGTTGGAGATCCACACGTACTCCGCTGGCTCCAATTAGAGCGGATTGTCACCTTCAAAGATTGGGATCCCATAGATCTTTCTTCATAACACTGTAATGAAATGAAGTGTTAGGCTGCAAAGAAAGCAGATTTTTAAAAAATCATATGAGATGTATGGGGGCTCAGAAACCGATATCCCAAAATATAGCACTTTCACAGGCTGAGCTGAACAAGATGACTCAAAGTTTCCCTGACCTTCCCCTCTCTCCTGTCTCTCAATCTTCTGTCTATCCCAAAGCACAGGAAGAAGTTGCTTCCTGAAGTTCCCTTATCTGCCCGAAGTCTGGACCTGCCAGAGAGGAAATCAACTACCTCTGGTCCCTTCCCTGAGTTTTCATTAACCAAACTTATATTGTAGGAAGAAAGACTGAAGTCTGCCAACACATCTGGACAGACTTTTGTCACAAACCACTGTCTGCTCTCCAGGACCAACAGACTTTGTCCCAGGCCACTGTATGTTTCTCAAGCCCATGGAATTCTCCTAAAAATCATCTTGCCTAAAATCACACAAACTTCTCCATTTCCATTTCCCCTAGTATTGGGGGTTCCCAACATCCCAGATAAAGATAGGGTCCCCTGGCAGACTGTGTTGCTAGAGATGAAAGAAACAAAGACACAGACACAGAAATAATATTTAAGAAAGCGGGGAGGTCAGGGGACCACCAGCACTCTGGTGCCAAGGTGGCAATGACTGAAACTCAGCACTTGCTTTTTATTCTCTTTGACATGCTGCAAAATACAATGATCTCACGTGAAAAAATCACAGAGTACAATGATCAAAGGTTTTGGGGCTTCCCCCAAAATCACAAGGTGTCCTAGCTAATTTCTTTCTCCTTTCTAGAAGTGAAAAGCACATAATTCTTCAGCAGGTACAACTCTTTTGATCAAGGTAAACTGATTTTATCCCAAGCTCAAGCTATGTACATGGATATCAATCTTTACCTTCAGTAGCTGCAACCCATTTGATCAAGGAACAAGGAAACTACATGCTTTCCACTGGGAGACTGGTTTTACATTATCTGAGGCATTGTTGAGAGACAGGGAGAGAAAGAACTTGGCCTAGTGTTCAAACACTAGGAAAGCCTTAAGACCCTTCTCCCGGGCTGACATATTGCAATCTACCTCTACAGCTATGAGAAGTTTTCATGTCAGGCCACCCGCGGCTTTTCATGCATGAGACCTCTGAGGCTCTGAGGTTGGAGCATGCTTTGCTGTGCTCCCAGATCACTGATATATGTCTCCCACCTAGGCAGTTAACATCTGCACTTATTTCAGGCTTCTGCTCAGGCAATTCCTTCACCTCCTCTCTTCTCACAGCCTCAGACATAGCAGCCCTAAGTCCCAGTGGTCTTATCCCCATCACCCTAGGAATAAGGGTATTTAAGTATTTGTATGCCATCACGTTATGGGATAATCCCTCTGTGATTTTTTCCCCCTGTACACACTAATACATTTGTATCCCTCTCCTTTTAAGCTGCCTTTTGTCAGTTCCTTTTTTCAGCAAGACTTCAGAGAGCAAAGGGGAAATTTTGCCTTAGCTCCTACAGATGGAAGCAAAAAGAGAGGGGGTAGTGGCAGATGCCACCTCCACCCAGGGCCAGCATGGTGACCCCTGGAATCGTGCCACATGGTGGAGGCCTCTCTGGTTACTTCTTCTTCTTTTTTCCTTCCTTTCTTTTCTCCCTAAACCCATCGGCCACAACAAACCTCTAGCCTTGCATTTCCAAGACTTCTCATTTCAAAACTGTTGCTTTCTGAATAATGTCTTGTTTAATACAACAATGGAATCCTGATGATCCCAGTGCACAACATGGAATCAAGGTAACTTTGGCAATACCAGACAATCTCAGGCCACCTGGTTTTTCTATGAGGCCAAATTTTAAGATATTTTAATACTAAAAAACGGTAACATTAAATAAACAAAAAGTTACCAGTATATACCCCCCGACTAAAAGCATTGAAATACAATGTGGATTTTATTTTTTTTATTTATTTTTATTTATTTATTTTATTTTTTCCAGCATATTGTGGGAGTACAAATGTTAAGTTTATGTATATTGCCCTGGCCCCCCTTCCCCCTCGAGTCAGAGCTTCAAGTGTGTCTATCCCCCAGTTGGTACACATCACATTCATTATGTATGTATATACCCATCCACTCCCATGCCACCTGCCCGACACCTGATAAATGTTATTCCTACATGTCCACTTAGGTGTTGATCAGTTAATACCAATTTGCTGATGAGTTCATGTGGTGCTTGTTTTTCCATTCTTGAAAGTGATCTACAGAGTCAATGCAATCCCTAGTAAAATACCATCATCATTTTTAACAGATATAGAAAAAATAATTTTACGCTTCGTATGGAACTAGACAAGACCCCATATAGCAAAAGCAATCCTAGGCAATAAAAACAAAATGGGAGGTATCAATTTACCAGACTTCAAACTATACTACAAGGCTATAGTAATTAAAACAGCTTGGGACTGGCAAAGGAAAAGGGACATTGACCAGTGGAACAGAACAGAGAACCCAGATATAAAACCATCCTCATATAGCCAACTAATCTTCGACAAAGCAGACAAAAACATACACTAGGGAAAAGAATTCTTATTCAAGTAATGTGCTGGGAAAACTGGATAGCCACATGTAGAAGACTGAAACAGGACCCACACCTTTCGCCTTTCACAAAAATCAACTCACACTGGGTAATAGACTTGAACCTTAGGTGTGAAACTATTAGAATTCTAGAGGAAAACATTGGAAATATTCTTCTAGACATTGGCCTAGGCAAAGAATTTATGAAGAAGACCCCAAAGGCAATCACAGCATCAACAAAAATAAATAAATGGGACCTTACCAAATTAAAAAGCTTCTGCACAGCCAAAGAGACTACCAAGAGAGCAAACAGACAACCCACAGAATGGGAGAAAATTTTTACAAACTACACATCCGATAAAGGGCTGATAACTAGAATCTATTTAGAACTCAGGAAAATCAGCAAGGAAAAATCAAACAACCCTATCAAAAAGTGGGCAAAGGACATGAACAGAAGTTTTCCAAAAGAAGACAGAATAATGGCCAACAAACATACGAAAAAATGCTCAACATCTCTAATCATCAGGGAAATGCAAATCAAAACCACAATGAAATATCACTTATCTCCAGTGAGAATGGCCCTTATTAACAAGTCCCAAAACAATAAATGTTGGCATGGATGTGGGGAGATAGGAACACTCCTACACTGCTGATGGGACTGCAAACTAGTTCAGCCTCTGTGGAAAGCAATATGGAGATACATTAAAGCGATACAAGTCGATCTACCATTTGATCAAACAATCCCATTACTGGGCATCTACCCAAAAGAACAAAAGTCACTCTATGAAAAAGACACCTGCACTCGAATGTTTATAGCAGCACAATTCAAAATTGCAAAGATGTGGAAACAACCTAAGTGCTCATTAATACATGAGTGGATTAATAAAATGTGGTATATGTATACCATTGGAGTACTATTCAGCTATAAGAAACAACGGTGATATAGCACCTCTTGTATTTTCCTGAATAGAGCTGGAACCCATTTTAATGTAGATTTTATTGAAGGTAGTATTATTAGAAGACAAGAAGGAAACTTCAGTCCATAATAGCAAAATCCCTTATCCTTCCTAATCAAGTTGTCCCCCAGACCTACATTCCTCCTTTAGCCTCTTCTCCCTCACAATTACTCCTTGTCCTGTCTCTCTGCACAGTTCCCACCACCAAAGTCCCTTTGCGCAATTCAATCAGCTACCCAAATAGCTGAAATCCGAAGCATTTTATTATTCCTCAATGATTCTTCCCTCCGAGGCCTTCATTCATCTCAACATACAATTTTAATCATTAGATCCAAGATCATAATTCACTTTAAAATAGCAAGAGGGAGATTCATTCTTTTAAGACTGTTTCTGATTTATGATGTGAATGTCAGCCAATCAGTTAAATATTGTTTTCTGAATCTGTAAAACAAAAAATGTAAATTCCAGTATTTTCCAGTTGGATCAACAGGCATCAACATCTCATGACTTTTTGTTTCCAAGACCAAAGTTGCCCCTTGAGGTAAGGAAGATACGCAAAAGGACATCTGGTGATCCTGAGTAAAGCTGCAGATGATTTTAACTCTTCACGGTATGCTCTTCAAAAATTAAATGACTTCAGTCTCCTAGATTTATATGCAGACAGATTTTTATCTCAACATTCAGAATTCTGGCTTCTCTTTAAAAAAAAAAAATCAGGAAAAGTTTGGATACAAATTACACACATCAGTACTCACGGGGGGCTTAAGAAGGAGCTGACACCTTTCTCCTTAGCATCTGATTTCCAGATCCCATTCCTCCTTCTCATCTTTTGCCTGGGCCATTTCACTGAGTTTCATTACCTCCTATACCTATTTAATTTTGTGACCCTGGCTTAGAAATATGAATTAATATCCACTTATCGAGAACATTAAAAAGTCATTTAACATTAATTGATGAAGACTCTAGGAGCAGTTTTTGTGAGAAAAAACTACACATTAACAGAGAAATAGAGACAGATGCACATGCAAATTTAAGCCGAATAATACATGATATAAAAATAAAATATGTTAATATATTCTGGAGCAATGGTATATTTGCCACCTTAAGTTGAAGTTTTAAATAAATGCATTATGTAAAAGTAATAAAAGACTCATATATTTAAAATTTGTTTGAGTAGAACATTAATGAACTCCACAAAATGTAAAATAATACAAAATACTCTGAATATTTTAGGAGATTTTTTTTTCACTGAAAATATGTTTATTTTTTCTCAAGTTTGAAACGAGTCTACTAATTAACATTTTCCTAAAAAACTGGAAGGATTATTTAGACAGTTGCAATAAATAAATGATATAAATTATTAGGCCTGCAGATCTCTGTTATTGCATTCCGTGGACAATCTCATAATAAAATAGGTTAAAAAACAGATTAATTGTATACTTCCCCTTCAAGAGAAATAGACTTGTGCATGTTACTATAGCAACTACACACAATTCCAACTATTAACTTTCTTATTACAGAAAAAAAATCAATAATGACATAGATTACTTAAGATAACATATAGCTTTGGAAGATACCTATTTATTTACCCAATATTATTACAAAAACTGCTTTACTATGAAAAATCAAAGGCAAATACTTTTTTTAAATGAGAATACCAGAAGTGAAGAAAGTACTAACAAAACCAGCCATACTATCCTCTTCTGAGTGGCAACAACACATGTCTGGACTAATTATGTGTAAAATAAAATCCACTCCAGCCAGTCATGCCTGCCGCAATTGTGCATGTTATTCCCACACAAACATACCACTAACCTTTGCAATCTCCTTTAAAATTAAAACAGCAGTTTAACTTTCCTTCAGTTCAACTAGATGCTTATGGCCTGAATTTTCCAGAACTGGGTTAGCATACTAAAACATAAATCAGTGAGATCTTTTTCCTAGAAAAGCTGTCAAATTAAATATTATATATCTCTTGGGATTTATCTAAACAATTGCTTGATCCACATTATACCCAGTAACAGGTTTGACTCTTGTGGCTTTCGGTTTTGTCTCTTTAATTTCTGTCTCACAGACTCAAACGCCTCGTTTTACAATTCCGCAAACATAGTTTTAGTGGAGTTGTGGAGAGGAGCAGAAAAGAGAGTTTTAGGGAATAAGAACCAAATTAATTTTTGTCTGTTCAGTTTTTATGGCCTCTGATCACACCAGCTACAAACTCAGTGTCCCACATAGGGTTGTCTTTGTTTTGAAAGAAAATTTTATGATTACAAAATATTTCCTCCTTTTTATTCTAATGTTAATCACTTCATTAAGCAGAGAAATGTTGGGATCTTCTTTGCACCGGCAGGAAAAAATATATATATAGTCCAAACATTGACTAATATCCTTATTCCTTCCTCCCCCAAAGCAGAAAATCAAAAAGAAAATACAATTATATTTGGGGGGGCGGGGTTTCTTCTCTCTCTTTCTCTCTCACTCTCTCTTTTTTTCTTGCAGCCAAAGGACTGAAATAAAAATGAAACTGCATGATATCCAGGAGCCAGAAGGGTTCCTGGTTTTATCCTTCATATTGAAAATGGGTCTCATGATTTAGATGTAAAAATAATGTGTTACACTTTTATCTGTCTCCTTGTCCCACTCTTTAAACAATAGCATCAGAAATTTGGTTCAAGGTGTTCGTTACTCTTATTGTAGCCTGAAATAAGTCACACAAGATGTAAAAGAAAAGCAGCAAAGTGTTTTATAATTCTCTTACTACTCAGATCTGGAAGAGCCATGGCTATTTGTATTATTTTTTCATATAGATAATGGCAAGGTACACAAATAATTCTTACTGGGTCCCATTTTAACCAATTTGTTGGATAATCACATGCATTCGGGTGAATCTGATTTCTCTTCAAATAAAGACACTGCTCACGTGAACTATTAGAGACTGAAGAAACTGACCTATGATGGAGCCTCGTTCAAAGCATATCCCAGCTTTTTCTTCCATCTCCAATGACTTCATAATCACCTTCATTTCTACCTTGCCCTTATAATCCCCCGGTCTCTTCATTATTCATCATCTTTTGTCTTACCGCATGTTCAAAGGAAAAAAATCAGAATAATTCTTAGCAACCAATCTGGACACATTTCAACAAGGCCTTCTGCTGCATTAAATATAGTTCCACAAACGAGTAAGTCGACAATAACTATATTTAATTTAGAGATAGAATTCCGAGTGGGCACACACTTGTTTTCACGTCTTCATATTGAACTTTCACTTTATTGAATTTGTCATCACTAAATCGAGTCTAGTGTGTCCAGCCGGGCCTTTGCCTCGCCATGAAGTCCTGATCCACCGAGAGCAGCTTCTCAGGGACAACAGCAATCAAAACAATAGCAGCACTTTGCAATTGTACTCTTTCCAGAATATTCAAGACATTTCTTTACATAGAGTCTGTGTCTGCACAAGTACCAATAGATGTTGAATGCTTACCAGAATACAGTGACTCTTGTAGGCAGCAAGGCACTATTTAGTGCAAACCTCACTGCATGTGTTTTACCACACTGAGGAGTAGAGAATCCGATCATGCTTGCTCAACAAGGTTAAAGTTTAGTTAGCATGTCATTTTCCAGATGGGAATACTCTTTCTCTGAATGGTTGGCTGATTTCCTTCAGTCTATTTCAAGACAAAGCTCACCCTTAATCTAAGTATTCCAACTGATCTTCCCTTTAGGATACTAGAGCTCACATTATTCATTTGAAGAGTGGTTTTTTTTTTTCTCAAATGGGGCAGATATTTCCATTTGTTTAGATCAGTCTGTTCTAGATAGATAAAGCCATGCTGATTACCAAAGTAGCCTTCAAGAGATAATTAACTGTATTAATTAATGGTCAAGGCCTGTATGCTGGCTTCATCTAGTAACACTAAATATAACATCCGTTTTTGTTGGGATTGGCTTTTTAATTGTCATTCTGTGCTCCAAAGAGTAATCTAAATCTCTTGATTTGTTCAATTCATGAGCAGAACATCTCTAAGTTAGATATATAATCATTGCCAAAGCAAATAACTTGTATTACAGTTTATCTAAAACTATCACTATGACCATTATCTTCCTAGTTTCAGGGTAGACTTGTAGAAAAACCTTCCCAGTTAAAGCTTGGGACACTTATTCCACCTATTTAAGATAAAACAGAACAAAAAATGAAATGTCATGCCCAAATTGGGATATTTAGATATTTTTTTCTCTGAGAATTCTAGTTTTTTATTCTCTTTCTAGATTAAAGTCTCAGAATTTTTTTATATTAAACATTTTCATTTTAATAAATAAAATAAATCACCACGAAATTTGATTATGGAACAGCTATGCACCTAATTTACATAGAGTACTTATCTTTTCAAATCTCTTCAATTAGTAAATGAGGGCTTTATTTAATGTCATTTAGTAGCACCTGGATAATATTGGATACAGAATCACTTCATTATAGTTTAAATATAAAAAGCCAAAAGATAAAATCTTCCATAGATTAATATTTTAAATGAATTTATAGAAATATATTCCCTTAAAACTGATTGTCTAATTAGATACCCCAAACCACCTGCCTTATCCATCATCTTCTCTCCCCCTCCGTCTCAGTCTTCTTACTCTCTTTCTCTCTTACACACATACACACACACATTACTTCCCTGTATACTTTCTAGAAGAAATATATTCCACAAGGAAGCAAAAATAATCTGTGATCTTTTGACTAGATTTTTATAAGCAAGAAGTTGGCCAATCAATGACTATGACATAAAATGACCATGTGCTTCACTGGGCAACCCAATATTAATAAAGAGTTTCCTTTGTAAAATAATTGCAAATGGAAATCACCTGTAGCTAATTATTTACCATTTGTATTTCAGGCTTTATCACGTAAAAGGAGAAATATAAACTGAATTTCAAGCCTTCAATTACTGATGTCAGGTTTCTGAATGGGATTAAAAAGCAGTCAAATCTAAAGTCATCTTATAACTAAAACGCTGATAAAAGTTAAATTTTTGAAAACAATACACTATCAAGTTCAAAAATGGAGATGACCCACTTATATTTCAATTTTTGTGAGAAATTACTATTGTAGAGAACATATTTAAATTGAGTTCCTTTTCTTATTCTTCCTACATTTTCTCTCCTTTTCAAATCGGTGACCCTCAAGGTAGTTTACTGATCTCAAATATTTGTATTTTAAAAAGAAACGCTTCATGCTATGGTTTGATTCTTCTTTATTCACTTATGCTTTATTATACCCTTATCAAGGTTTGTTTTCTTGCATCTATTGATTTGAACATTTTTGTTAGCATTCAACATTTTAAGAGATTACACAGAAAAATGCCCTATTTGTTAAGTATGCAGAAATATCTTTGAATCATGCAATATGAACAGATGAGAAAACCTAAAAGCAGTTATCCAAATATAACAATTTCTATCTGTGCAATGGTAACTCAATCTTTTGCCAAAAATTAATTTGGTATTTCTATAGAAAAAGCCTGCTTCTCACCTTCCTCTTTTACGGGATCTATGTGCTGTACATGTACAATTGCATTATACATTGACCTTAATCACTCTTCAACACACGTAATGAGCCCCTGATTACTTTCCTTGGCTGGGAGGTGGAGGGGGATGAGAGAAAGACAGGAAAGGCAGGACTTCCAAAAATAACAACACAATAACAGATTTTTTTTTCTTCACATTTTATCCACTGAGAATTGAACATTTACATTTAGAAAGGTCATTTTTTAAGGAGTTCAAAGGTCATATGGAAGTACATTCAGGAATATTCCAATTCACAGCATAAGTAAAATGTCATGACATGACATTTTAAATGGCCACAATTTCAAAATCTTAGTCTCTGAACTTGAATCTCAAGCTTCTAATTCCAGAGAAGACACTTGCAAACTTCTGGGAATGCAACTCCCTTGGAATTTTTAGGCTAGACCTTGGTTTCTCGGCCTTAGTATTAATGACATTTGGGACCAGATAATTCTTGGTCCGAGGGGCTGTCCTGTGCTTTGCAGGATGTTTAACCCTGGTCTCTAGCCAGTAGCACCTCCCACTCACACTTGTGACAACCAACAATGCCTCCAGACTGCCAAGGTCCCTGGGTAAAGGGGGCAAATTTTCCCCTGGCAAAGACCTCCTGAGCTCAAAGGTTTAAAAATGAACAGTTCTTTAACAAAACTAAAAATGAAACTTAGAAATTATAGTTATAATATGTGGCGAAATTTGGGTTCTCCCAGCAGCTGACCATGAGGTAAGGATTGGAGTGCAGGTAGCTCATTTTGGAGGTGGTCCCAGGAAGCACCAGCATGGAACGGGTGAAATGAGACAGAGAAGAGAAGCAGCCAGAAGAGGTTAGTTAATGAGCAGATTATTGCTGGAGGCCTCTGGCTTAGTCCTGCCAGGAACCTTGAGAGATAGGGAAGAATGTTCTTCACTTTTGTTTCACCTGAGAGGTGAGGACCTTGAAATGTTCATTTACCAACTCCCATCCCTCATTGCTAGCAAGTACCCCAGATGTCATTTACTCAATGGCAATTTCACCGAAGACTTATAACAGGAATTTCAGGGCTGAGGCCCAGCAATCTGTATATTAACAAGTCTTCCAGGCGATTCTGATACACTCTCCTGGGTGAATCATTGGTATAGGGCTCTGTTCTTCGTCGGGGGCAATTTTGCTCTCAGAGAACAGTTGGCAATGTCTGGAAACTTTGCTGGTTGTCCTAGTGGTGAGTCGGGGCTGGGGTGGGGAGGGAGCTACTTACATCTAGTGGGTGGAGATCAGGGATGATGCTAAACATCCTACAATACACGGGACAGACCCCCATAACAAAGATTTATCCTGCCCCAAAATGTTAATTGACAGTGACAAGGTTGAGAAACCCAGGTCTAGGGATACGGGCAGGGCATCAATAGTATCTCTCATATCATGATTTTTCTTCTTTATATACTTGTTTAATTTTATTCCAAGAACTGTTGTGTTTTCAGTATTACAGGCAATACTAAACATCCAATTAATCAATCTAGATGCCATGTATACACTACTGTTACTCTTGCTTCTTTTCACCCAAGATAAAGCCTCCATTTCCCCCTCTATTAGACCAGTCCCCTCGGAATGTCTTTTTCTCTTGAGTGAGACAACCATGCTCTTCCAGAAATCCCCTATCTTTCTCTGTTGTATACAGCTAAAATTGCTGTCCCCGATGTCGCCAATGTCTCCTGTCACATTTATTCATTCATGTCTAACCCAGGGCTAACTTTAGAAACGCAGGCTCCTTTAACTGTGAACAGGAAGCTGCCTAATCATCAATCCGCTCAGGCCTAGCTCCTGTAAACCTAAGAAAAGGGGTAGTAAGAATTAACAGCTCTTCTCTGATTTGGGTCCCTCAGTTTAAGGTGAATAATGTTCTCATTGAAATGGCCTAATAGCACGGAACTTCATAACATGGCATCTCAGTTACAACGAGAGAAATATGCCTTGGAATTTCCTTCAAGGTAGCACATCCAGTTAGAATGTATAGACCCACACATCCTGGTGTCCTCCTTGTTGCTGTAAACGATTAATATTCCACATTCACTCTGCTTCAAGCAATGTACTAAGTACTCTGTACTAAGTACAATGTACTAAGTACTTTGTAAACTGTGGAAGGAAGGATTTTGTTCCCATGACTTTTGCCCCCTGGCGTTGCCTCCGTGTACTTGGCAGATGTAAGGAAGATTACTAATCAGTCAACTTTGAAATAATGATAATAGCTTGGGTGATCTAGGTGATATAATCACATGCGCCCTAACAGGCAGAAATAAAAGAGGACATCAGAGAGGCTCTTCTAAGGGGAAATCAGAGAAGTTGTAAGTGCAAGAAGGAAGCAACATACCATTACTGGCTTTGAAAATGAACCGGGCCACAAGCCAGGGGATGAAGGTGGCCTCTAGGGGCTGAGAAAGTCTCCTGGATGACAGGTGACAAGGAAACTAGGACTTCAGTCCAAAAATCATGGGAAACTCAATCCTGGGGACAACCGGAATGAGCCTGAAAATAGATCCTTTCGTGCAAGTAGTTCTGCACTGGGACCCCCTTAGGTAAGAGCCCAGGTGAGCCCACACCTGACACCTTCCATTTCAGCCTCATGAAACCCTGCACAAAGTACCCAGTTGAGCCCATCTGAATCTGTGACCTACAGAACTGTGGAATAATAAGATAGGTGTTGGGTTAAGACACTAATTTTGTGATCATTCCTTATGCAGTAATTGAAAGTTAATGAACAAACAGTATTTCCCTTTAGGCTCATGGCAATACTATAGGGTCAGGTTTTCTACTTCTGTAATTAAGAAAAGAGAGAGGCTTGGAAATATTGACTATCTCAATCAAAGTTTCAAAGTTAAAAAGTCAGAGAGTTGGGGTCAGAATTTAGGTCTGTTTGTCAACAAAGACCATAGCCTTACCAACTATTCAATCCTGCCTTGAAAGCCAAGTGATCCGAAGTCAAGAACAGATCGTTACTACTTATGAGTTTATTTGGCGGTATTGCCTAATGGATTTGAAGATTTGAGTCCTTCACGCTGAGATTTGAAAACTGTAGTCAGGAAAAAAATAGTCTGCAAATCATATGGACATGAGAATAAATAAATTCTGTGAGGGTTTTTTTTTTTTTTTTTTTTTTTTTTTTTTTTTTTTGGTACTGACTTCTACCTAAAACGGATCTGGATAATATAATTATAAGATAAAGTTCATCACACAGTTGAAATGAGTACAAACAGAACATTGTAGTCCAATTTTAAAAAATAATCCATTTCACTAAGGACAAGATAAGAAGAGCATTGATGTTGTAGTAAACTTCTTGGAGAGGGGCTCTTCCTTTCATTCATCTCTGACCCCTTTCAAATCTGACACTAGATTAATTCTTTTGAAAGCAACATACCCTTGCAATACAAAGTCAACATTAAAGACTCCCCCACAAAGACACTTTAAAAAGAGGAGCATTTGCCCTAACATTAGGTAATGTTGGACCATCTTTGCTTCGCTTTTCAGGTTCTTATTTAAATCAGCAATGAAGCATAGCAGGTTGCATGAGACCTTTTGTATAAATACAATTGTACTTAATTCAGTGAGAGAAGCTGGGACGTGAACAGATCAAGCAGCACACATTTTTATTTCACATATAAAGCCTTGGGAGAAGGAAAGGCTACCCAAAGAGGTTAAAAAAATGAAGATGAATAAATAAAATATGTTCACGACAGGATGGCAATCTGGGACCAGCTGCTGCTGAACAAACATTTATTATTACCATCCATCTGAGGTTTAGTAGAAAATAGAATTTCCAGAAAGACGCCGAACAGGAAATGCATATCTGATCATCAAATATGCAAAGCTCCCGACTCCTAAGGATAATTGTTTTCCAGAGAAAGGATTGAGTTTGTTTAAGTGACATATAAACAACTCAAAGCTTGTGTTGGGATAAAAGGAACAGAACTCAAATCTGCACATAAGCAGACCAGGAAATAAATTCTATATCATTTTGGCAGAGAAACCTGCTAGTAACTTGAGGTCTCCCTAGTTTGTCATAAGCTTGAATGCTGAAAGTATTTTCCTGGTGAGTTGCTTGCTTAGGAGATCCGACTCATTCTCGGTATCAATACTACCACCCCCTTGATCTGGGTCATCTTCATCTCCCACCTGGGTGTCTGCAGCAGCCTACAAACTGCTTTCCTGCTTCCACACTCGCCTTTCTGTGATCAGCTGCAATGTACTTCTAGGACAATCTATTTCAAATCTAAGTCAAATTGCACCGTCCCTCCTTTCAAAACCCTCCATTGAATCCTCACTTTAGAGCCAATGCCTAAGTCTGCAGGCCCTACATCATCTGTCCAATCTCCTGCAGCCCTGGCCTCCCTGTGTTCAGTGCCTACCACTCTCTCTTGAATTTCACTCTGTTCCGGCCCCTGGAGTCTCTTTCTTGCTCCTCAAACAAGTCAGGCAAGTTTCCACATTAAGGTTTTTGCACTTGCTCTTCCTACTGCCTGCAAAACTCTTCCCTCCATACCTGCCAGAGTCTTTGTTCAATTGCTCAAATTCTTTAAAGCAACCTGCCCTCACCTCATATTGAAAAATGCCTTCTTACCTACCACCCTTCTCCTGCTCTATTTCTCTATTTTCCTGTATTACCCATCACCTTCTACCTAGCATATAATTCACTTAGGATGTTTATTGTTGATTGTTTGCGTTCTTCCACCAGAATTTAAGCTCCATAAGGAGAGAGTCTTAGCTGGTGTCTACAAGAGTGCTGAACAATAGAAATACAAGAGCCACATAGGGTTTTAAAGTTTTCTACTAATAGATGCTTCACTGAAACAGTAAAAGGCAACATGTAAAATTAATGTAAAAATCATATTTATTATATGTAATAATAAAATGTAAATCTCTAAAATATTTGTATTTCTATATGTGGCACTGGCCACACTTCAAGTGCCCAATAGTGCTAATGGCTGATCACTCTGGTATTGGACAGTCCTGGTCTGGAATAGTAACAAGTATTAACTTCCAGATATGTTGGTTCAATTTGCTGACATGCAATTTGTTGACAAAATGAATAAACGAGATTTTGGGGTGTCCTGTCTGAGGTTCGCTCTCCTGGGGAAATTAATCACTTGTTCTGTCCTCCTCTTGGCCCAAAATCTCAGTATGACAGACTCAGCAGTCTCTCTCCCCCTGTAACCCATCCCTCGTCATGTTGTGCTTAGTAAGTCACTGCGAAAGGTCTCTCTTCTAAATCCTGAGCATAAGTAAAATCCCCCAAAGACTTGCAATTGGTATCTTTCCTAGTGCCTGGAGCCCTTCTGTGAATATGATGAAGGAAGTGGATCCTTTTTTTCAAAGACAAAAATACATAAACACACACACATACACACACACATTGTCCACACAATTTTCAGGGGCTTCATGGAACACTGATTAAGAACCATCATGACAGATTGAGATAGCAGGTAGGCTTTTAGGAAGAAAACAGCTAAAATGACCCTCAAAGCTGAAATTCTTCTGACTTTCTAGGCCCCATAGCCGTAATAACACCAAACGTGTAGAACTCTCAGCAACCTCATGCAATCAATCTTTTCTATCCCTACCTTCCACCTTCCCGCCTGGGATTAAGTAAACCCTCACACATTTTCCTCATGGTTTCTTAACTCTTCCCATTCTCCCAAACTTGATTTTGACTCCTTTCTTCAGTTTGCTAGTCCCTGCTTCTGTCTTTCAGATAATAGGCTAATATTTATAGAGATACGTTCAAGAGTGTGTCCTCTTTTCATAATAAATGGTTTTCCCAAATATATATATATAAACTAGGGCAGGTGGCTGTTCATCACAGATGGTTACCTCTCTTCTAACAACGAGGTCTGTATTTTCTGCACTAATCTTCCTAACAATGTATAAATTTGATTTGTATTTAACCACACTGCATATAGTGCCTGAGATCTGTAGCTACTTATGATTGGCAAGTAGAAAATTCTACATATATATATTTAATATATATAATTTTTATATATTTTTATATATATAAATATATATATAATATATATATATATAGCCCCAGTGTATGTAAAGCACATGACCACCAAAAAGGGTACATTCTATTTTCTAAGATAAATCTGCAGCAGACAGTATCTGTCCCCCACCCATATGCTCTGACCCTTATCAAGTCAAGGCCCTTTCTTTACCTAAGGAGTTATCTTTGCCACTGGGCCCTATTTTGCCACATGCATCATAAGCTGAAAG
This sequence comes from Cheirogaleus medius, assembly GCA_008086735.1. Classification (NCBI taxonomy): domain Eukaryota; kingdom Metazoa; phylum Chordata; class Mammalia; order Primates; family Cheirogaleidae; genus Cheirogaleus; species Cheirogaleus medius. Next base: position 7,424,063 of record VBSM01000316.1, read on the forward strand.
TGCTGGAGAATCAGCCCCCACTGGAAGCATCCCTCTGCACATAACTCATGCGATCTGTTTTATAAATACGCGAGTGTCGGTGTGTAAATCCCTTTCCCATAAGGGGGGATAGCGCTGAGCCCTGTGCTTTATCCAGTCTCCAAGAGTTTCCACGGAAGCATTAAGTTTCCTTTACTCACAGCGGTAGCTGACTTGCAACACACCCTCTCTTGGCTGCCTTCCCTTCCCTTTCACACCTCTCCAATCCTCCTTCTGCATTTCCTGGGATCATCTTCCAGGAATTTACTTGCCCTCAAATCTTTGTCTCAGATTCTGCCTGTGCAGGAACCCAATCTAAGACATATCCTCTGCAGAAGTTCTCTCTGAAACAGTGAAACAAATGAAAATTATTTCAGTGGCCCCGAACTAATCACTGAATTCAGGGAATGAATGTAAGTAATAGGATGAAATCTATTATATTTGATAAAGTGATCATATCTTCACAATAATAATAATAAATAGTGACAGGGGAAACTATATTAGAATTTACCATATGGCATTTGTAGAGAGAAAATTTTGAACTCCATTCAGTGAATGCTTACATATGACAAACTCACTGTCAATGTTAGTTACAAGAAGGAAAAATAGCTCGCAATTCAACAGTTTACTGAGTATAGAATACAGTCAAAGTACAATGATAAGTGATAAAATATAAAACAGTAAGTGCTATTTAAATTAACTGTGGTATTATAATCAGTGTTAAATAATAAGAGCAGGTAACGTTTTTCAGTGCCTATGATATATAAAGGACTTTACAAGTTTTATGTCATTTTATCTTCCCAATAATAATATCAGCTGGCTGGTGGTTGGAGAATCTAGGGAAAGAACATTGGAATGACTCTACACCATGCTATAGGTCTGGCTGAGCTGGACTCTTTACTCAGGTCTGTTCCAGGTGAAGGAGTAGCTATTGCCCTGGGGAAGACCTTTTCATTTCACTGCAGAGAAACCAGAGGAGCTCCTAAGACCTAGGCTCAGAACTGACCACTGACACATTGCCACATTGCACTGGCCAAAGCAAGTCCCATGGTACAGCTAAAGGTCTAGAGGTGGGAAGTATACTCTACCTTGTTTGGAAGAATTGAAAAGTTCTATGGCAACAAACAATGATTCAGGAAGAAATAAAAAAAAAACTGGGCCCAAGAACTTAATCTACCGCACCATCTCCAGTCTCCTGATTAGGAGATTCAGAGCAATCAGACTCTAATTTTACTATTAGTTTTATTATTAATTTTAAATAATTGGAAGTATAAATTTTACAGCTTTGTTTCAAGACATGAACAATCAAAATACACTTCATTATTTCTGAGTTTAGTTTTTATAAGCCATTTACATGTACATTATAAGGAAATAGATAGAAACTCTGAATACAACCAGGGAGTACATTTCCTTTCTCTTTAATGAATGAATACCTTTCCCTAGCATGTAGGTCAAGTCGAATTCTAAGTCTTTCACTTTCAGAAAGGCACAGAAGATGACCATAAATTTATAAAATGTGACATTTCTATCAAGCCCCAAGCTGTTGGCTAATTACATTCCAGTGTACTTAAAAGAAAAACAGGAGATGTCAGGTTGGTGTAAAGATGAACAGAAAATTGTCCTTAGTACTTCACTGATCATTATGAATACCATGGTATCAAATTACTCAGAAAAGAGAAAGCAAATCCTTCTACAAGTCATATTTCCAATTTTCTTTTCAATTTCATTTTGGAGTAAATTTGGATACAGGCTTATTCAAAAGATGACATTTTCTTTCAGCACATCTTTTCTGTACAAAAATATGTATAATGGATCTACTGGTAGCATTAGAGGCCATTAAGCTACAGAAGCATGAAATCAACTAGAAATTATTATTTTAATTCTATGCACTTGTGCATAACAAGATGAACACCGTGCCAAATAAACCTTCATCAGGACTCTACCTAGTGTGCTACATACTAATGGGGCTTGAAGTTTAGAATACAGATGTGCAGGGATGCAGCCCAAGAGATGCACTCAAAATCAAATGAGTAGTTGCCTATCTCCAGAGAATTATCAGCCACTGAACTAAGAACTCAGGCAAAACATATGTCACCTTCCTACTGTCCCTTGGCTTTTATCCTTGGTGATGTAACCGAACTAACCTGACCTGGTTTTCTAAGGACATCATATATGAAATACTCAAGAAGCACTGCTGTTCTCTCAAGAGATAATTTTCCTCATACAAACACACACATACACACAAACTACTAATGGTATATGCTATATCCATAAAAAAGATAACTGACCAAAGGTCCTATTCCTTATTTCACCTTATGGAAGGGTAACAGTTTGTTGTTTTGTTTTGTTTTTTATTTCAGGATATTATGGGGGTACAAACATTTTGGTTACATGTTATGACTTTGCCACACCCAAACCATGATTTGAGTTGTGTCCTTTCCCCCTACAATGCTCAGCGCGTCCATTAGTTGTGAGTTTACCCACCCCAACCCCTTAATCCCTAAAGAACATTACCACTGTGTGAGCACCTTCGTGTTGATCAGTTAGTGCCAATTTGCAAAGTGTAACAGTTTTTGACATTCGCTCCCTTCTACCTTTTTTCCGCAAAGTAATCTCACTTTCCAATGAGCTATTTGCTGGGATGAGTGACAATTTAAAGTGAGAGGATGGTGAAGAGTGGCAAAGTTATTATTTTTCGGTTGCTCTGGCACCTCCTGCAGAAAGGAGGTGGTTGGGTGTGGCTCGCAAGGAGAATGGATAGAAAAGGAAAATGATGTGGCACTTACCACAAAGCACCTGTTAAAAGCAAGGCATGTTTATCTTTGGTCTTGATTCACTTTTGAAAATGAAAAAATGACAGAACTAGAAAGGGCTTCAGAAGATATCTCCTCCATTCTTTTGCTCTACGGTAAGACCACAGAGAAACAAGCAGGAGAGGGATTGAGAAAAATGGCAATTCGACCATTTTTCTGCCCACAATCTGGAACTTGGTTTAAACAAAAAGTGATGTTTTGTGTCACTTACAGAATGTTTTAGAAAACCTGCGTTTCTGATATCCCCCATTCTATGAATAAAATCTGGCAATGAGGAAGACAAAGACTATAAGATTATGTTGTAATTTTTAATTATTGTTTCTTTTCTTTTATTTTCTGCCAAGATAATGAATCCACTTAATTCTTCCTTCTTAAGGTTATTAGGAATAAAGGAAGGAAAGAAAGAAAGAAGAAAGGAAGGAATAAAGGAAGGAAGGTAGTCAGGCATCTTTTTTTTTTTTTTTAAGATTGCGATCAGTATTTGTGATTGAGAAAAATTATTGTCCTTTCTTTCACCAAGTTGCAGTTCTTAGGACAGGCAACGTATGTTCCAAAAAGGAAAATAACCTGAAACTATGTGCATTTCCCAGTTCAAGTTTCTTAAAACTTATGTAAATTTTCTCCAAGGCACCTACTTTGCTAAAACTTTTTCTGAATCATTTTATTTGGAGAAATAAGAGATTGTGGTGATATGATTTTAGGTCCTCTAGAAAGGATGTTCAATGAGCTTCTGCCTCATATTTCAGCATTTCAAGTACCAATTCTCAGCAGAAGGCACTAAATTAAAATTGGAATCCTATAAATTTTGCCAAATAATAACAAGAGGATGTGTGATCATCCTGTTAATGGTAGCATGATCTGCTGACTTACCATCAGAATTAAAGTGCGTCAGGTAGGATGTGTTCCACTGAATCATTATGATGTTTCTAAAATTTAAAGTTTTTCCAAAGTTATAACACACAAGACTATGAAAGTAACCGTCCTGAGCTATAATTTTAAGAAATTAAATCACATAGTTACAGAATATTATTGCAAGCCTTATGGCAAAATCAGATTTTACATTAATATCCTTAAATTCACTGATTAAACCTATTTCTTTTTTTTCTGGAATGTATGTAAATTGTTTAGGTTTGTTTGTTTTAAGATGAAATATGTCAAGTTTGAATTTGGAAATGTCTTTCAGTTTTATATTTCTGTTCAATGTTTTTTTTAAAAAGTTGTGCTTATATTTTGCCCAACCACTCAAACTTATTTATGATGCTATTCATTATGTATTAGAAGCTTCTAAATCATACTTAAGATTTTCAAATGCCTGCTCTAAAATAAGAAATCACATTCATAGAAACAAAAGAAATTTTTTTTAATAGCTCACCAAGCTAAGAAAACCCAATAACCAAACCTTCTGATATCTTCTGGAAACTCAATGTGTCAAATATCAGGGTAGTTTTCTATTTCTATTTGCAAATAAATGATAGGAATCGCAGTTAATCATTGCTGTAGCATTTGTATCCTTGACTTCATCAGTTATAAAAAAAAGCTGAGGAGAAAACCAGAGGCAGCCATAAAGAGGGCTGGAATTGGTTGGAAGAGACTTTCCCTGTTATAGTTTTAGGATAAAAGCTGAATTCTAAATGAACTGGGGAAACTTTGCAAGGTACTAACTGTAAGTCCCACGCTGTGCAGTCTGCCTGTGCAAAGGAAAATCCCCTTTGAAGAGATTAGCGGAGGTGGTTTGTATGTGATCACAGCAGCTGAGATGATGTGTGACTTTTGCCTAGCTTAAAGTGGATTAGCAAGACTTAAAAGATGGAAAATTGTTTTGTGCGAAGCTCGCCATGCTTTTGGAAACATAAATGAAATCACAGTCCTATGAATTTAAATCTGATTTTTATTAGTTCAATGTAGTGAAAATCTCCTTCTAAAACTTTAAACAAAAAAAGTATTGTGGCTTGCCAAAGCTCACACCAGCTAATGATTGTTATGCATTTGAAAATAATTTCTTAGTTTCTTTTTTTTTTATATATATAGGCTTCGGATTCATCCGCAGGGATATCACCTTGTGTTCTGAGCGCTAGTGTGCTGAAATAGACAGAATATTGGATAAGAAATAAAAATAATCAGATTCTGTTTTCAGTTCAGCCACTGACTATCCGGGTGACTTTAGATAAAATACTTAACCTTTGTCAGCGTTTGTACTCTTATCAATAAAAGGAGATAATATGCACAGCCCTTGCAATTTTGCAGAGTGTATACAATTATATTGTGTATTTGAGAGAGCTTTAGAAGCAATGAAGTATTCTTTCTGTTTCCATTATTACTGTTATGCACACATCTTTGATTGCAACCATTGGTAACTTTTGTTAATATCACATCATAAACCAATCAATGTATGATTTCTCTGAAAACCCTCTTATTCCATAATAAATAGAGGAAGACTAAGGATGAGTTCTATAAGACAGAACAGATCACTGAAGTGGTTGTATGTTGTTTTATTCCCTTTCTCCCACCAGCAAAATTTATTATTCCATCTCACCAAATAATTTAGGTTGCTTGTAAGCCTTCAGACTTCACTTCATTTTTCACAAATATAAGAAAATAAAAATAACAATCCATGTTTAATAGTGACCCATGAAGTATATATCTCTTCACCAGAAATAAACAGTGTTATAAAAGAGTTAGAGTGTCCACGGAGGGGGATTTGTCTTACTTTACTTTGCTATGGGCCTTTAATGTCCAGCATTTGGCACTCTCGTCTCTTATCAAAATTTACGAAGAGGAAGATACTTTTCAGGAAACTATCAAAGTTATTAAGATTATAAATAAGAGTCAACCATCTGTTTTTATATCCTCTTTTTCTTCATTGACTTTTGAGTGGTGCTTAGAGAAAGAAATATTTTCGAGCTCTGACATTTTTGTGAAAAACAAAAAGACCTATTGACCAATTCCTGGGACATTCTGTCTTTGGTAAAAGATTCATCTTAACAGCAAAATAAAATAAAAAATAAAATACATTGCAAAGGAAGTTGAATGGATAAAATAGAATATAGCAAATAATAGAAAAAGAGGCACATCACTCAATGACTGACCACCTTCTAAAATTATAAACTTTTGGACCTGATACAGATTTGTACGTTAGACATTTATACCAGTTACAAAGTAGAACCTATTAAGAATTTATACACTCAAAATAGAGGACTGATTACCTGGAAGTATGGCATGAAATCTAAGCAGGAAAATAATACATACCACATTCATCCTTTTCATTCACTATCTCAACTAATCATTTAATTCCAATAAACTTGTGTCTATTTTTCTAATGACAGGACAAATATTTAGGGAGATTAAGTAACAGAGCTGAAATTTGACCTCTGGTAGTCTAAATCCAAAGTCTATTCAGACTTTCATAGAACACAGGATGGCAAAAGAAAGAAATTGACCATTTTTAGAGATAGCCTATAATTATTGTTAATAGGACAAACACATTTTGACATATTAAATGCAAAAATATAAGGCCATAATAACTTTGTGCAGTAGCAATATTGCAGTCAATGAAGTTTATTTGAGGTGTGATTATTGATAATTGAAAACTTTTCCCAATACCCATCCCATGACGACTTGAAATATGGTGAACATTGGCAATTTTTGACAATCTCTACAGAGATTGAAAAAAATATAAGGCCATAATAAAAAATAAGAATATTGGGATGTACGAATACATATGATATCCCTGAAATAATATAGTACATTTCACTGCTGGTCAGGCCTTTGTTGATACAGATTCTGCCTAGTTCTGAACATACAGCCAATCTAGAATTATTAGATAACTGCTGGGAATCTAACAACTTCAATGAGGAAGGTCATGACAATCTGAAAGATGAAACTTGTATAGTGAATATTTAAACAAGGTCCACCTATTCATATAATATCTATTACTAAGTATAACACCCACCAGACCATCGTGAGTCCGGCAAAACACCTTGTCAAAGTGGTGAGAAAGCAATAATATCTCTTTTATAACAGACTTCCACGAGAGAAAGGAAGTCTGTTTTTAATGACCACATGACTCTGATAATGATTTAGTAGTTTCGAAAAATAAAAAGATAGACAGCAGATAATAATGATATCCTTACAGAATGTGGTTCTGAAGACAGATTTCTAGGATTATGTGTTAGATGAGTCAAATAAATTTACTTTTGTGTCTAAGATAGTCTACATTTTGAGAGGATTCTGAAGTTCTACAAACCATGAGGATTCAATTTTAAAATTTCCTGCTAATAAGAATTCTTTTTAAAAGGAAAATATAAATGTAATATGTTGCTTGCAAATGTCGTAAAATAAATACATTTGCTCTAGTGAGCAAATCTAAGATGATTTGCTACCATATTACAATGTAATAAGATACAAACTGCTTAGCATACAATGTATTATCATGAGAAGAGAAGCAAAAGAATATACAAAAATATTTTTTGAAAGAAAACCAATGGATGACAGGAAGAAATAGATTAATGGTGATTATGCTGATATTTCCCACACTGTAAGAATAAACACCTCTCATCTTTGTAGTTTAAGACAATAAAACTAATAGGGAAAAAATACAAGGAGTAAATAATAGCTGCCAGAATATTAAAACCTCCAATCAAAATGATTTGTGCCAATTTAATGTTATGCTAAAATATTCAAATATAATCAACCTTTAGGCTAGCTCCAGATGGAGAGAACAGAATTGATAGCCAGATGAAGAGAATGGAATTGATAACACTGTAAGATGCTTTCTGCTCTGCTCCCAAGCACCTTGCCCAGTAGTTATGTGATCTCAGAATAATGACATTGAGGACAGAGGCTGCTGGCCAGCAAATTTTAGGTTAAGGTTATTGGATATAGGTTGTATCCCATGCCATGGTGGTCATGGTATATTGCAGACTAAATCTGACTTAGGGGGAAGAAAGATATTTTCCACAAAGATTAATAAGCTCAAAAAGTATAATTTTCTACATATACTTACCTCAATTTATGTTCATCTCATATCGCCACATTCATCCACAGCATGCATTTCAAAATTGTACATTTGTCCTCTAGGTCTTATCCAACCATTTGATAGCCCATTAATGTGCTATGGCAAACCTCAAAAATCCAAAATTCTTTATAGTTGTATACCAGAAGAAAAACACAGTTATCCTTCTCTCTTCCCACTTCTCATTATTTACAAAGGGCTAAAATGGGGACCAAAGGTCTGAAATCACGTGGAATAAACACAAATAGTTGAATTCAATTAGTTGGGAAAAAAGAAAAATCATTATAAGCAAAAGAAAGGTGTTATTCAGATGGACATCCAAAACCATCCTGCCTTAAGATAAAAGGATTTTGTACTCTCAGGAACAACTTGTTTATCATCACTATCATGAAATGATAATAATAGCTTCTTATAGAGCTCTGATTACTAGTAGCCACTGGTTTTTAACATTTTTGCATATAGTAACTCATTCAATTCTCACAACTGAGGATGATTATTCCTATGATTCCCAGTTTATAAAGGGGAAATTGATTTAAAGACAGATTATGTAACTGGTCAATAGTCACCCAGCTGCACCTGGGTTCTATAGCTACACGGCTATGTATCATCACCCCAAAGTACTGAGAAATACTCATGCAATGGGTGTTCTGGGGACTGCGATTAGGACCCACATGGTTTGCTCAGACCAATTCCATGTTGTATGGAAACTGAAGATACTGCCCATGAATATCTCCTTTGGGCTTAGAATTATTTAGGAAAAAAAATTGAACTAACTATAATTTGAGGTCAGTGCTGCACCATATATTGAATACTATCGTGTTAATTAAAATTGATATCTGAAACATCATTTATAAGCAAAGATTTTTATTTCTGTTTACTTTTTTCCTCCCTCATTAACACCAGGCCCTATTGAGCTTCTGAATACACCTCATTGTTATTGCAAATTGTAGCCCATATCTATTTATGAAATCGTTCCCTGTGTCGCAAGAAAGAGATACATTCTCCAATAGAGTTTGTACTTAGAGTAGACTGCATATGATGGCTTGTAATCAAACCCCAGTGATGTTTTGAGCTGCCCTTAATTCTACATTCTACTGGTTAAATCTCTCTCTGTATATATACACACACACGTATACATATATATATACACACACACTATACATATATAGACATATATAGTATATAAAAATAACATATATGCTCATTTGTATACACATATATACATATAATTTACTTTTACTGTTATGTTCACCATAAAAACATTTCAGTCAACAGCAGACTGCATGTAGGATGGTGGTCCCATGAGAGTATACTGGAGCTGCAGAATTCTTATTCCCTGGTGACATCTTAGCCATCATAACATTGTCACGAAAATGCATTATTCATGTGCTTATAGTGATACTGGTGTAAACAAAGCTACTGCACGTCCAGTCTTACAAAAGCATAGCACATACAATTATGTACCGTACATAATACTTGATAATAAATGACCATCGACTGGTTCATGTATTTATTTTTATAAATTTTATAGTGTACTCCTTCTGCTTATTAAAAAAAAAAAAGTTAACCGTAAAACAGCTTCGGGCAGCTTCTTCGGAAGGTGTTCCAGAAGAAGGCATCGTTATAGGAGATGACAGTTCCATGCTTGTCATTGCTCCCGAAGACCTTCCAATGGGACAAGATGTGGAGGTGGAAGACGGTGAGATTGATGATCCTGACCTTGCGTAGTCCTAGACTAATGTGTGTGTTTGTACATTAGTTTTTAACAAAAAAGCTTGAAAAGTAAAAAAGATAAAAACATTTAAAAATAGAAAAAAAACCCTTATAGAATAAGGATACAAAGAAAGAAAATATTTTTGTATAACAGTACAATGGGTTTGTGTTTTAAACACAAATAAAAGAGTCAAAAAGTTAAAAAAAATAAAAAGTTTACAAAGTAGAAAGGTTACAGTAAGCTAATGTTACTTTTATTATTGAAGAAAAAAATAATTTGTATAAATTTCATGTACCTCAGTTATAGTGTTTATAAAGTATACAGTAGTGCACAGTAATGTCCTGGCCTTCACATTCTCTCACCACTCACTTGCTGACTCACCCAGGGCAGCTTCCAGCTCTGCAAGCTGCCTTCATGATAAATGCCCTGTACAAGTGTACCAATATTTATCTTTTGTACCATATTTTTACTGTACCTTTTCTATCTTTAGATGCACAAATACTTCCCATTGTGCAACAATTGCCTACAACATTCAGCACAGTAATATGCTGTATAGGTCTGTAGCCTAGTAGCATGTACCATATGGCCTAGGTGTGTAGTAGGCTATACCATCCAGGTTTCTGTAAGCACATTCTGTAATGTATGCGCCATGACGAAATCACCCAATAACACATTTCTCAGTGTATCCCCATCTTTAAGGGATGCATGACTCTGTGTGTGTGTGTGTGTATTTTTATCATAGCAAAGAAAAATTGAATTTCAAGCAAAAGATCCACTTTTTTTGAATGATATTTATCAGTAAGCTGATAAATGATTTGTAAACATCACTTAAATTTCAATGTATTATGATTGAAACTGGCCCTTCTCTTCTCTAAAAGCAAGTTGACAGAAGTCACGCCTACAGAGGTCATTTGTCATTATGTAAGCAGTACATCATCAGCTACTTGTGTATTTAACTAGAATATATTTTAATTTTTGTCCCAGGAATCTGTGCCTGGTGTCTGAAAAATATTTTCCCTCATTCATTCTATCAGCATTTATTGAGTTTCTATTAAGTGTGGTGTTCGTGGTGAGGCTGGTGATAGAACTGTGAACATGACTTACACAAAGAGATAATGAACAAACAAACGGGAGAATAATCTCCACAAATAGGGATTGTGGTAAATACTATGAAGGTGTACTGGTTTGAATAGCGCCCCCCGCCCCCAAAAATTCACATCCACTCAGCACCTGTGATATAACCTTATTTGAAATTAGGGTCCTGGTACTTAATCTAGTTGCACTTAATCCAATCATACTGGGTTAGAGTGGGTCCCAAATGCAACATGACTCTTGACCTCCTAAGAAGGGGGAAATTTAGGCACAGAAACATAGACAAGCAGGGAAGATACAGATGCTCAGGGAAGAATGCCAAGTGAAAGTAGAGGCAGAGATCTGAGTGATGTGTCTACCAGCCAATGAGCGTCAAGGATGGCCAACAACCGCCCACCCCCGGAAGCTAGGGAGAGACCAGGAAGGATCTCCCCTGGAGACTTCAGAGAGCTCATAATCTTGCCAACATCGTGATTTCAGAATGGGAGGCTCCAGAATGGGAGAGAATAAATTTCTGTTGCATAAGCCCCCCAGTGAGTGATACTGTTAGGGGGTGTCTTAGGGGACTAGGGTAGCACACAGAAAACAGACAGCAATGGCTTAGCACAGACAGGGTGGTCAGAGAAAGCGCATCCGTGAACGCTTTTTAGGGGAGACCTCAGGTATAAACCAGCACTGTGAGAAATACAGAAGGGAAAAAAATTCTAGGCATAGCAAACAGTAAAAACAAAGATCTAGAGCCAAAAAAAAAAAAAAAAGAACTTAAAGGAGGGCCGTGGGGCCTGGAGGAGAGAGAGAAAGAACAAGAGATTGAGATGTGTGGGAAGTAGAAAAGGTGAACAGGGACAGATGATACCAACTATTTCCTAATCTTGAGGAGCACCCATTCATTGAGGAACAAAGCCACGTTATTAATAGCTATAATTCATGGTAGATAATAATAGACACTCTAAAGAATGTACAGTTCAGAGAGAGGAAGAGATTATTTCCTTCTGGAGATTAGTGAAAAATTTGCTGGCCAAGTGCCATTTGTACTGGGTTTTAAGCGTGTAAGTAAAATGGGGGTATTGTCTTAGGTCAGAGTCCCTAAAAGGAAAGCCTGAGATGGGGACTCTCAAACAAGAAAGTCATTAAGGGAGTGCACTCCAGATAAAGAAAAAAATGAGGTAAGGATGTGGTTTCTCATGACACCTAGAGCTTCGTTCTGATCCCAAAGGAAGGAGGGAATGTAAATTGCATAGTGAAATCTCTATTGTCTTGAGGCAAAGTCGCTGGGCTTTGTATCCCCTGGACAGGGCAAAGAGCATCAGCTACAGCTGTGCAGATGTGAGCTGGCCATAGGTGTCAGAGTTTTTTCAGAAAGAAAGAATACTAAGGGCCAAGAGACTCTCCTATTCAAATAGACTCCAGCTGACTGCCTTTTTACAATGCATAAGGAGGGACTGAGTCAACCCAGACTGGGGTCTCTGCAGGTAGGCTTAACTAACTTTCCTCATCTCTGCATCATGGCTGCTACATTCAGATTCTACAAAAAGATAACAGAAGGAAGAAAAGAGATTTTAGCTTCCCTCCTTACTGTAAGGTTTCAAAATGAGGTGAGTCAATGATGAGAATTTTTGTTATAACCTTGAGAGTAGATGTTGGTCCAAATAGCATGGTGGTTATTTCCAGACAAAATACTTACATTAAGAAAAAGGGAAGGTAGGACACACTGGTGCCTTTGTTTTATCTCCGTCCCAAGAGACAGATGACTGATTAGTCATCCCATCCTTAGGGACTGCAATACTTGTCCAATTCCCCTTCAACAAATCCTTGCAGCATTTACTTTGTTAACTTAACTCATGCTTATTGGCATTCAGTCTAGGAGATATCATTAATTCTGGGGTAAGTGAGTTGTAGGAAAGTAAAGATAATTTCGTTGTAGTGTTTTGCCAAGGTGAGAATCTTACACAACCAAGCTCATAATATAATGGAATAAAAATAAAGTCATTGTGTTTGAAGATTTTATCTTCTAGATTGACTGCTGTAGTCAAGGAAATATTAAAATACTTTAGGAATAATATATATATTATAAGTCTATATACAGAGAGAGATAAAGAGATTTTATTTGATGATAGCAGGGAACCTGGAACCCAAGGAAATGTGTACAGTGAAGAATAGTGATGATAGAATGATAGGGCCAGTTCTTAGAGATAATGACAGAAATATGTTGATTCTTAGCCTGGTTACTGGTTTTTTATTAAACCCAAAGGGACTTCTGGGTTTAGATCAACAGCGAATTGGAGGAAAATCAGAATTGGGAGATTAGTTTCTTCAAGTCACATTAATTGCTATTGCTTCAATGACTGCAAGGCATCATCTATAACTACTTTAGCGCCCTTGATTTTTTTTTTTTCATTTAATGGAAGGAAACTTTCAGCCTAATAGCCAGCTACTATTATTTTTGCATTAATATCAACACTGATCATTTTGCTATAAGTGTTGGCAGTTGTCACCTTCTAATAAATAATTTATAGTCATATTTTAGTACAAGCAGTTATAAAGTATTTCTTATAGTTAAAACCATACCAAATTATTTTCATTTCCAGGACAAGAAATATGATTGATTGTAATGTTAGTTGTAACAAATTTTTTGCCAACTCCTCTAGTTTTATCAGCACTGTGTTTTTTTATGTGTCTATTCATTTCAAAATCACTTGTGGATTACATGGAGATTTTAAATTAGTTTAAATTTTAAGATGTTTTATGATACTTTGCTTTCATTGTAAAAATTATTGAAGAGTATTAACTTTATATATTTTATATATATTAAATGTATCCTTATAAAAACTATTGGGAGTATACCAAAATTTGTGTAATGAGAACATTTATGGACATAAAGTACTTGCTATGAAAACTGGGCTATTAATTCTATAGTAGGTTATAGAAATATGGAAATTTGGTATATTACATTTAATCAATCTTCAAATATATAGGCATAATTTATTTACTTATTTTGTTTATACAATGTAGTTGCATTATCCAGATAAATACTATTTTTCATTTGAGAGAAATATTGGGATTATTTTATAGCTTCTCCCATATTCTTAGAGAACTTTTGAAGCCCTCACTATTCTATTTTTATACTGAATTTACTTGAACTGATTGAACTAAAAAATTACATTAGTTTAATTCCCTAAAATCCATATGTTGTCTAAGCATGTAAATACTTAAAATGTAAGAGCCTCTCTCTAAACAGTACTAGTAGAAAGTCTGTCATAAATATAATTATGCAAAATTTTTCAGTTACATTTTTGCATTAAACATAAATATTAATGAGTTTATTCATCATTTTTATAGAGAAGCAGAAAACTAGTTAAGATACTGGCGCTAAAGTCCTTCATTTCAGTTCAAATCTTTGCTGCACCACTTATTAATTCTGTCACTTTCCTCAAGGTATTGAAACTTTCAATCTTAGCATCTTCATTTACAAAATGATGAAAATAATAGTTCCTAGTACACATGGTTGTTGTGGAGATTAAATAATATATTGTATATGAGGTATCTGGCCTAGTATCTGGCACATCATTAATGCTCATTTAATGTTAGCTATTATTACAGAATTTAGCAAGTATCTAGTTATAGGAAAAGAAAACTATTAATATATCTCATTAGTTAACAATAAGGAGAATGTGAGAATGTACATAAGTTGATACATTTAAAATATAAATTATCATTTCTAGTAAAGACAATATAAACAAAATAGAAATTATTCAAAATGTAAATACTCTATCAGGAACAATAAGTTGTTTATTTTTCAAATACTTCATCGATCATTAAGTGTCACATAGTCTTCTTCTTGACATAATTAACACCTTTGTAAGTATTCTGACACATTTTGAACATACCCTATTTCCTCACATTTACCCTTTATTAGGACTTGAAATTACCTAAAATCACTAAACTTATACAGTGAATTTTTATTAAAGTATAATAGGCATACAGCAAAATGGACAAATTGATGAGCGTTCAGTTCATTGATTTTTTTTTTTGATTTTTTTTTATTTCAGCATATTATGGGGGTACAAATATCACGGTTATGTATATTCCCCATGCCCCTTTTTTTAACAGAGTGAATACCACCATGTTACTACAAAATAGATCCAGAAATAGAATTTTACCAGCACCTGAGTAGGTCCTATCACCCACCTCTCATCTGTAGCCCTCTGAAATTAATCAGGACTCTGACTCTTATAGACATCAATTAGTTTTCCATATTTTTCAATTTTATATAACTAAAAGCACATAGTATGTATTCATTTGTTTCTATCTTCTCTCACTCAACATTATGTTTGTAAGATTCATCCACTTTCTTGTAATGTAGCAGCACTGCATACATTTTCATTGTGGTAGTATTTTGTTGCATGAATGCATCATGAGTTATTTACTCATTCTATTCTTGAAGCAAATAGATTGTTTTCTGAATGTATCTATTATAATAATGCTAGTGGAACACTCTTACACCTATGGGACATACATTTGTATTTCTGTTGGGTTTATACCTAGGAGTGAAATTCCTGAGTCAGAGGGTTTTAAGGAATTTTTGAGTCAAACTTCACATACCACCTTTAGCTTGAGTAGATACTTCCAAAGGAATATACTTTAGTAGAATGGGACTCAGTGATTCCGCATGTTACAAATGGGAAAACAATGGCCTGTGTGGTAAACAGACTTGACAGTGGGTCTAAGAAGCACCAGCCACACATATGGAGCCAACGCAGATTGAATATCTACTATGTCCAGCCACTGTGCCAGGGGTTGAGGATAAAGTGGCGAGAGAAAAGAGCCATGACTGTGGCTTTGCTAGAGCACCAGATCTAGTACAGAAAACAAATATAAAATAAAAAGTCAAGCTGATGAGTTTGTAATTGTAGAAGAGCTGAGTACTCTGAATAAAAGGAACATGATCCCAAGACATCGTATGACAATATCATATGTTCTAAACTAGGAGTTCGAAGAAGTCTTCACTTAGGAAGTAAGTAGAAGCTGATATTCAAGAAGTGGATAATAGTTCAATAGAAAAAGAGGAGGCAGAAGGGCCTTCTAAATGTAAGAAAGAGCATGATCACAGAGCCATGATGGGGAAAAGAATGGCCCTTCCAGCAGGACCTGGGGGAGGGGGTGAGCAATGAACCTGCAGAGATGGGCAGCAATGAGGCCATACTTGGCCTTTAGCCATCCATTGTTTAGGATTTAAGATTGTTTCATAAGAATAAAAAGTCATGGAGAGATTCTAATATGGTGATGGGGGCGAGGTATGGAAAAGATTGTGCCAGCTGCTTAGTAGGGAATAGACTGGATGAGGGCAAGCAGGAATGCAGGGTACCTAATCCCAGAAGTTCCGAGAAAGGATGGTACTGTCTTGGACAAAGGCGATGGCAGTAGGAATGACGAGAAGCTGATGGATTGATTGCAGTGTTCTGCAGTGAATAAAATCAACAGCAGTTGGTGATGGATTGGATGGGGGCCATGTTAATAAAGAATGCATCAAGGATGACCATGGGTTTCTGGTCGGCTCAACTAGACAGTAAGTAACTGGTTAATTCTGGGGATAAAATAATTTTAGCTGTTAATGTCGTTAAATCTAATGTAGTGCATTTTTAAGCTCTATTTAAATTCTGGAATTAAATCTAAGTGCAAATTGAGCTGTTTTTTTGTCACCTTCAGAAATGCTGATTCTCCTGACATGGCCCCAGATGCCGCCAACTTTTTCTCTTTCCTGGCATCCATCTCAAGTCTTTAGTCTTTTTAAAACTATATCGATTGTGTACTTCAGCAGGAAACACATTTTTGGAGGTGTTTAAAGAAAACATCTGTTGTATGTGCATATGAAATTGATCAATGGTAATCACCCACTCACTATCTACTGATCAATTTCAATGCTATTGAGATATCATTATGAATTTCTTCTCGTTTAATTTTCTACTATTATGGACACATTATTTATGAATTTGTTCTGGGTTTGATTTATTATTATAAACCTAATGAAAACATTTCATCCACATAGAACTGTCACAGAGATGTCTATGAATGTTTTGATTCAATATAACACTAGGTAAGAGATGCTTAACTAGATATATCTTCATAAGCTAAAATGTCTCTAAATCATATTATACATCTGCAATTTAGGATTCATTTAGTACATAGCTTGTCATATTTAAATTGTGAGTGACTCATACTTTACATTGTTCTAGTCAGAAACTAGATTTTTGGATGACTAAAGAAGTGTGTTTTAAAAACTAGCAATTCGTGAGAAATGAAGAGCTAAACATATATCTTGATTTCCCTCTATCTAAATACATTTTTCCTTTTTAAATTAATTCTGCATATCACTGCCAAATTAATTTTTCCAAAAATACACCTTGCAACACATCATTGAATTAAAGACAAAAGATGCTTCCCTCTTACATACTGCATGAAACTGTTTCACACTTAAGGACTTTCATGAACTTTAGTTACCCTGAAAACACCTATTCATTTCTTTCTACTTCCCACAAGTATAGCTCTACCATATCGACCAAATCTCTTTAAATCCCCTTTCTCCCTCAATGCCTGAACTTTTGTGCATGCTCCTCTCCTCTCCCACCAGCTACTAAAAAAGCCATCATCTCTTCAAATACCACCCATGATTCAAAGCTAAGATTAAATTCTAACTCCTTCATTAAATTTCCTGTAATTACTCCAGCTCACAGTGATCGTTCATTTCTTCATTTCTTCTGTTACCTCAATTATACAAGTAATTAAAGTAAGTTGGCTTAAGCAATGAATTGGTTTTCAGGGTAACATTTTTACCATTAATACACATTATATTCTCTAAAGAAGGGGAACTTTCCTTATATATTTATGTGTCTGTAGCCCAGTGTTACCTATGGAGGCTCTTAATAAAGAGACGGTCGGTTGATTAATTGACTGATTGATTAGAACATCAAAAATGTTTATTAAGCACAATTCAGTAATTTGGCTACATTATTGTTTTCAAAGCTGTAAGTACCCTAGGGAATATAAAACATTCCATTTATGTTGTCTAATCTTTCCTTATAATTCTGTCATGTAATTTTTCAGCAATTGGAGAGAAAGCCAAAAAGGAAACCTAAAATGGAAGTCACTGAACCATTTGGAAATTTAAAGTCATTGCAAGTAAAAGCTGTGGAGATTAGTCACACTCTTCCTGCAGCTCTGTAGCAGCATATGGCTGAATGTTTCTTCATGAAGTTTGCAAGTTCCTTATTGAACTCTGTAACTGAACACAAGCACCACAAAAGCACATCAAGATACCATCCAGTAATTATCACTAACAATTTCAGAACTATGGAGGACTCTAACTTTTCAGAGCTGAATATTAATTTGGGGATGCGTTTACATAAATATATGTGATGTGCATCTTAAAAAGCATCTATCTGTGATTGAGGTTAAGATACATATGAGATAGCTATCTATATAGCATCTTCATTTATTTGTTCGATAATTTTACACCTGGCACGGGACAGGAACTATGCTAGTTGCTATAGGTAACAACCGTGAAAAGAAAGAAATGAACTCTGATACGCTGGAGCTTGCAGCTCAGATGTGCAAAAGATAAATAGTAAAGAAATAACTACACAAAAGGATAAATCAGGATTATGTCATTTATGGGAAATAAACAAGTGACATCATAGAAAATGACAAACAGAATCTGCCGAAAGTCTTCTCGGAGGAAATGAAGCATAACCTGATCCCTGAGGGGTTAGAAAGAGCCGGCTGTGCAAAAAAGACCAATTCATTATTTTCTTTACTAAATAGGTTAGTAGTAGTTATGGTGAGACATGAAGCAAAAATTTTATTTTCTGAGATCATAACCTGTTTTCGTGGTTCCAAATCAAAGCCTCCTCAACAAGATGATTCTGTGATATGGGCAGCTGGTGATTATATTTGTCATTTATTGGAGTAATTAAATAAATATTAAGGAGAAATATAATGGAAGGTTATTATTAAAAAGCAAGGTATAAGTCATTATGCCTTATATTTCTTTTTCTGCTCAAACCTCTGGTTCCTCTCCAGTACTTTCCAAGAGTGTGTGCCGTGCACCCAAATGGCCTAATGACTGAATAATCATATTTAAGTGCAGTCAGACCTATCAAAAATAACTAGCCTAAGAGTGAAGATGTTAGCATTCTGGGTCAATCTTTATCATTCAATAGCTGTTGGTCTCCAAAAACTCACTTCCTCTTTGAAGAACTGGATCCTCTTCCTGATAAAATGAGGGTCATGGTCCACAGGAGTTTCCCACCCATACTTCTGAAGACCCTGAAGACTAGCTGATTTGATGAATCCACTCCTTAATGGAAGTTTAAGGATAGATGTTCTCCAAAATTGAGATTAAAATTATGATCATTTTCTAAAGATGAAATAAATGAATTGAAAATTATAAGATCCAGATGTTCTAACCATATTGGTTTATCCTTTTGAATAACTTGGGCCCCTTTATCTGGAAAAGATGAGGACCCAAACATAGGGAAGGTTCACTGCACAAATGATTACAAATGCAAACCATGTTGTGCTTACCTCCAGGTATTTGTGTAGCACATTCCAGCTGTTTCCACAAAATAATTCTCTTTGCATCCCAACTACCCCAGGTGTCCCTTGGGTAACCACAACCGTCAGTCACATGCTCAGAGCACAGCATTTCCCCGGCTAACCCTAAACAAAGGTAAATCCTAAGGTTTCACTTTGCCATTTCCATTCTGAAATTTCAAAGGCTCACTTAGATTAAATGTATAATGATTTATGTGGCATTAAAGGCAAGTAGAAATTATGATTGAAATTTAAAACAGTATGGTAACCTATCATTCCTTCCCCAAATATGTAGGGTGTCTTATTTCTACAATGGATGGAAACCAGTAATTAAGTTGTGTATAGATTCCATGAAAATTCACTTTGTGTATGGTACATAATAGCAGAAAAGTGATCATTATCGGCTACTTCTGGTTACTGAATTTCTATAAAAGACAATGGCAGCAATCTGGAAGGATGTTATTTTATATCATCAACATTAAAAATATATACATATTTCCAATAAAATCTTTGCAAAACAAGATCTAATCAAGCTTTTGAAATAAAACCAGTTTTATGCAAGATACCTGCTGTGATGAGTCTTATTATTACACAACATTGGAAAAGAAAGAGAAAAGGATTGATAGGAAAGAAGATAGGAACTGTTTATCTTTAAAAATTGAATTAGTAAAAATATTTTCCACCAATTTATTTTCTGGAAAATAGAGAGATGGTACATTTTTCTATCTACCTCAAGTAATAAAACGTTCATCTGAAAAACCAGATATGTTTTCATACTCCACACGAGTCCTTAAGAAACATCCTTTCTTCAAATGAGTTTTTCCCCCGTTGGCTTTAATTAAGCTTAGAATAGTGTACCTGGATAATAAAAAATGAATGTAATTCAAATTACTGTCCAGACCAACACGTTCTAATATTTCCCCTTACAGCTGTATCCCGTTTACAATGTTTTCGTGGAAAGTTTCACCTAAATCAGATTTCTGATAATCAATCACCTTTTAAATACAGTAGAATTTGTTGTTGAAAGAGTTCTTCTAGAGAGATCTGCTGAATTAATCTGCCTGAGAGCTAACACACCATCTTTCACTACTTTCTCTATTGTGTATCTCTGTCTTTACACTTAACAAATCTGCTTAAAGTGAGAAATACTTGGATAAAGCAAATGTTTAAGTATCTTTAAATGTTATCTAGCAAGGTGCTGTCAGTTAAAATTGTAAGAGGGTTATTCACCCCCACAAGCACTATCACTCCATGGAACTATCCAATGCCCCCCAGCCAAAGGCCACCAGGAACACAGCTGCAGTTGAACAAGCTGGGTTTATACCCTGTGGCAGTGAGGAACATCCACAAGGGGGACCATGGATCTATTCAGTGAAAGGAATTAAGAAAGGACTCGTTACAGAATCTGGGGTTAAATGATTTTGGGGAGAGTTCAAGGAAGCAGGGCTTTGCTCCGGATTGAATACACTCTCAGGAAGTAGGGGTAACTCTATTATAATATGATTTGAATATCTTAATAAATCTTATCTAGAAGAAGGGAAGACCAGATCCTAAAGGTGTAACAGGTAAAAAGAAGCACTCACTCATATTAGATGAGAGATTGGGGGTTGGTATTTTGTGGCTTGGCCAGGGCTCGTGTGTGATCCATTCCAAGGTCAGACATGGTTGGGGAGCGGCCTTATTTTTGTGTTCTTCTGTCGTATTTACCCACTGTGGATATTTTGTGAAATTGTTTATGTTCAACAGGGCAGCACCAAGGCCTGGCTCTAAGCATAGGCCAGCTGGTATGGACATCTAGTTCTGGATAGTAGCACCATACCAGGCCAGCTCCTGGGTGCCACGGGCAATTTTTCTGTTTCTCACTGTGAATGTGCTGAAACTTCTGCTTACATTGTACTGTTTCCCACAAGCGTCATATTTAAATAACCAAGTCTGCATGTTTAATTTGCCTGAGTAGGCCTATTGAATTCAGTATACTTCCAATAGTTTGAATGCATTAAGTCAATAAATTTGAACTTGTGCTATGCATGAGTATCCACATATTCTTGATTTTCCAAGACATCTTGATTTCAAAAATTCTGCACCGCCTTTGTATACTTTCTCATATCTCACTTTGGAGGTTATAACTTATACTCACTCTATATAGAAATAAGTCACCAGGCACCTTCATTCAGAAATTACCAAAAATTTATTTTTGAAATCCTTATTTCTTTTAATGTGCACCCTCTTGTTTAATTTTAAACAGTGTGACTGCCCGGTACACAATGCCATGTTATTTACATAATATTTGTTGATTAACATTTAGTGAGTGCCACGTGACATGCACCATGCCAAGCACTTCCCATAAAAGAGCTGATTTCAGCCCTGAGCAGCCCAATCACTCCAATTTCAAAGATTAACACTGTGGTTGGCAGCATTGGCTGTTGCCCCAATTCACAGAAGAGATGTGAGTGTAACAGATTTGAACACAGTCTAATTCTTGAACCCACTCTCTTAAGCACTATAAAATACTCAGCTCTGCATCCTGGGCAAACTGAAAAATTCAAATCTCTCATCTCTTAGTTCCAATATCTTCAATTTCCACATGCAAAGTTGGAAATAACAAGTGCAGTAATGTTGAAAGGCTTCAGAGAAACGAGGAAACATGTTTGAAACAGCTCATGGAAGTTTCTTCCTAAAGGAAAGAATTGAGATACACATTTGAAGGTATGTATAATTTTGACCTGGAAAAATGGTGGGAGCAATATTTGAGTCAGAGAATGAAATGTCACAGAGAAAGAAATGATTGCTTTGGGGAAACCCAGCTAGAATAGCTTAGTTGGAGTTGAAAAGGAAAAATGCCGCATAAAATAATAAAAAGGCGAAAACGATAAAATGGGGTCCTTAGCAGAAGACATTGCACAGGAAGCATTTAAATATTTCCGTTAGTGAGCATACAATGCTTTTGTGTTGTGTTTCTGTTTTAATCAGAAGACAAATATGATGAAAGCGGTAGATTAAGCAGATTAACCCCAGTTTTCTACAGATCAAATTTTACTTTGCACCGCTTATGTGTATGTAGTTCAAATATTTCTCATAGTCAGAGCAAACAGCTCTGGAAGACAGTGGTAGTCAAGAGGCCAAATAGCCCGAGGGAGAAAATAAATGAAAGAGATCCACTCTCTCAGTCAAGCCAAAACAACAAAGCCTAAAGTGATATTCTGAACAAGCACTTCTCAGTGTGATCCCTGAACCAGCATCCCTAAGAACTTGTTAGAAATGCAGATTAGCAGGTCCCACCCTGGACCTGCTGAATCTGAATCTCTGATGGTAGGCCCTAGCCACATGTGTTTTATCAGCCCTCTAGGTGACTTGGGTGCAATCAGTACCAGCAGCAGCACAGGCATCGCCTTGCAGCACGTTACAAATGCTACCTCAATATCGGGGTCCCGTCCCAGATCCCAGATGTACCGTATCAGAATCTGCCTGGGAACCAATTCCCCCAGGCAATGCATGGGTGCGTGAAACCCTGAGAAGCTACAACCCAGAATGTGTGCTAGAATGTACATTTTCTGGATTCCTCTCTGGATTCTCCATGGAAAGGACCTTTCTATGGAGGTCAAGACAGCTAATAAGTTGGTTTTGTTTCCATCATGTTCTCTCCAGACCACTTGTATACTCGCCTGTTTCTTTCTCTTCCCTACACTTGAGGCCAAGTCTAACACTGCAGAAACATGCTCTTTGTGCAGAATTCGGGAAAGAAGCACTAGGCATATATTCCTCTGCTGAATATAGACATCTCAAAATATTAGGCTTTATGTCTTTTTTTAATTTATTTTTTTATTTCAGCATATGATGGGGATACAAATATTATGGTTATGTATATTGCCCATGCCCCCATCCCCCTTGAGGCAGAGCCTCAAGCATGACCATCCCCTAAATGTTGCACATCTC